>LOJH01000757.1:21169-38052 GCA_001685095.1 Ellobius talpinus
TCACCTTTAGGCAAGTTCAGCAGTCATTTTTCTGTGGGTCCTGCATATCCTGTTCATATAGCACAGCATCAAACAATCTAGGCAAGAACAGTTTCTTGCACAAATGGCTAACAAACTCCATAAGGAGCCTCTTTGTTGCCCATCATCCTTGAAGTAAATTGGTGCTGCCAGGAGCAGATGTGTCTAACTATCACGAAAAGTCCTAAGTTCTTAAAACATTTTAAATGCTATATTCTGTAGTCTTTGGAAGATCTGAAGAATATTTATCTAATTGAAATATATCCCTATATATCTAGACAACCTAAGTAACATGACTACATGTTTGACTATTATAGATGACTATCTATTAACATGTATTTCTTCAATACCTTAATCAAGAGCAGAAATACACATATAACAAATTTGACCTCAAATTTTTATCAATCGACCAAGATCTATACCAAAGCAAAGTATTCATATCTATAGCAGATAGGGTTAAAATAAGATGATGTGTATGGGAAACAATGTATGCATTCCATCATCAGTAAATAGATATTTATTTATATCCACAAAGACACTCCAGGTACTGACCTACCTTCTTCCCCTTCTTCTCCAGAGAGAAGGGATGAAGCATACAAATTCAGTATCAGGAATGCTCATGTTCTAATTACCCCTCTTTGAATATGAGCTGTGAGCTCAGATAAGTTTTTTATATGACCCTTAGACTTCCCATTTTCAACATAAACCAACCTTATAGAATTTCCCAGAGGATTAAATGAGTTTTTACAGACCACTTTGAGCAGCGTTTTATGTGACGTACCTGTTCGATGTGTATTAGATAGTAGTGCTGTTATTTCTCAGGAATGGAAATTTGTAACAGAGATGGTTGCACTAGTCACTAGGGACTGCTTCTTTAACACTGAAGATTGGTTTTGTTTTTACAGGGCATAGAATTAATGCCTCATCACTCAACTGTACTATTCTTTTGATTTGCAAAATGTGAAGCATGATGGATTTCAGATTATCTTTTGCACATGCCTAAGTATTTTATAAGATAAAGCAAAATAATATATTGTATAGATTTTTATGTTCTGATACCAGCCAGCTGTGTTGACTTACTCCTTGGAACACTAGGGCAGAGGTCTGTAAACTGCAAGGCTCTGATCAAATCCAGCCTACTTTGTAAATAGAGTTATATTGGAACATGCCACACCCCTTGGTTGCCTGTCATCCAGTTCCAACATATAACAGCAGTTGTAACAGGAGCACTACCACTTGCAAAACCCAAAGTATTTACTAATTGGCCATTTACAGAACAGATTCTTCTGAATCCTACCAAACAGATTTTCAGTAAGTCTTTAGTTAAAGCCAGTATTTTTGATACATTGCATAAGGGAACTTACTGTATTTAGAAAGTATAAAGGACAATAGAATTATGAAGAATAGTGGTGATAGGGATCATGTTCCCAGTGTTGGTGCATGGCGTGTGCATGGCGTGTGCATGTATGTGTGCATGGAGTGTGCATGGCGTGTGCATGTATGTGTGCATGTATGTGTGTGTGCGTTTATGTGTGCATGTTCATGTGTGTTTACCTAAAATTACAAGAAGAGATGGAATTCATTTACTTTCTCAGTGTGGGAAACGTCCCATTTAGGGATGCTTGCTGCTGATCTTTCTGTTAAGGGATGCTGTCAAGGCCAATATGTCTAAAATTAGAGCACAGAGCAGGAGGGCAGACAGGGACAGACAATGCAGCTTTCAGTCATCATCGCAGAAGCCGGCTCCCTGTGGGTTTGCCTGGCCAGGCTCCCAGCTGGGGGGGGATCTCTGTAATATTTTCAGTGTTCGTTCTCAAGACCTGTGGACCTTTAAATGATCTGAGCTTTTTATTCTCTGTTCTAATTGTTTGTAGTTTTGTTTTTAAGTCTGTTTAACTTTTTAAAAGAACAACTACTACATATGTTTGTTGAGAATTTCATAGTATATAAAAGATAATAAGCACCAGGGAATGAAAGTAGGAAGATAATTGAGTTGTCTATGCATATAGGTCTTGATGCTCACACTAGCTCAGTCCCTCAGAGTATTTCTAAGAGATGCATGCCTAGCGTAGCTACTTACAGAATATGTTCTCTATCAACAATATCAGCCATTTGGCAATGTTTGTTCCCTTTAATTGCACAACACAGACCCAAAACAAGTACTTTTGTGCCCATTTGCCAGTAAAGTTCTGAGTTAAACAATGCAGACATTTGACTAGAATGTGACAACATGGAAAAGATTTTGTTTGTGGATGAACCAGGAGTTAATCTATCATTGGTTGCTTTTTCACAGTGGCTGCTGTTGTAGTCACCCACAGCTGTGCAGGGCTTTTAAGACAAACGAACCTACAGAAGACATTGCCTGGAAGACATGCCTCAGGGTGAAGTGCAAGAGAAAGACTGTTCTTAGTCCTGTCCTGTGAAAGCTAAGCTGTGTCCCTGACCTCCTTAGATTCCCAGCAGGTCTGTGTGCCCTCTACACTTTTTGACTATTTTATTGTCAATTTCACAAAGCTTATTTTTGTCCGAGCCCTTACTAAAATGAACGCAAGTGCCTGTGTGGCTAACTCCAGGTGACTGTGGTATATGCGTTCCACATGGCCTCAGCTCAGAAAACCTGGAACATAAAGATTCCAGCCTATTCAGTCCAGTCCTCTAATCCACTACCAAAAAAAGCCACAGGACGGCATGTCATCAGCTCTGATTCCTGATCTTGATTCAAACTCACATGCCAGTCAACAGGAAGTATTCAACATAGTTTGAGACATGATACACTGTAGTTACATCACCGTAAGAGCTCAGATTTCACATGCACATATGCTTCTGTTATTAAATGTAAACTAATGAAGGCAGATATCACTAGCTTTTTTGTTGCGCGTTTGTTTCTTATTTTTTGTTCTTTAGAGACAGGGTTTCTCTGTGTAACATCCCTGGCTACCCCCAACTCACAGAAACCTGCCTGCCTCTGACTCCTGAGCGCTGGGATCAAAGGCATGAGCCACCATGCCTAGCTCACTGCTGGCTTCTTGCTGAACTGTGAATTTAGATATTTGGTAGAAACAAATGCCAAATAGACCTCCAAATCTGCATCCTGAGGCCATTTTTTTATCTTAAAAAACCTCACCTTTTTGTGCTTTACAGAGTTTGTGGCTGCACCCTACTTTCTATCCTCTTTCCTGCTGCTTCCATCCCTTGTTTTAGGCCATTGTGTCGTTACATGTATTCAAAATAAGCAAAGCATTCAATTACCTAAAAGGAGAATGGGGGAAATTGCAGTGCCATATATACCCCGTAACCTCTAATAATTGTATCTGGATCCGCTAACATACAAATTAAAATATGCACGTTCTTGATGTCTTTCTCATCCACAAAAGGAAATGATTACTACGTTTTGTCAAACCCATGTCAATGTGATGAGATGTTAGAGCGTTCTGCCAGCAGCTGCACGTTAGCCATATAAGGGAAGGCTTTAATTATAGCTCCATCCTGCAGCAATATGTGTAATTGGACTCATGTAAAATTTTACTTGAAACAAGAATTTTTCCTGAAGATTCAAAGAATTAAGAAATGCTTCTCTTTCCCCATTCACCTGAATATTCAAAGAATTAAGAAATGTTTCTTTCCCCATTCACCTGAATATTCAAAGAATTAAGAAATGCTTCTCTTTCCCCATTCACCTGAATATTCAAAGAATTAAGAAATGTTTCTCTTTCCCCACCCACCTTTCTGTTTGCTTGGCTGGCCTTTACACCGTGCTGTCTCCCTATTATAAGAAAGAGTTAACAAGAAGAAAATTTCATCTGTCAGTTGATCGCTTTCTGACTGATGTTTGGTTTTCATTTCTAAGTTGTGAATTCGCAAGTGATATTTATCTTTGGTGTGTAGACCATTTATTTGGTGTATTCCTGCAAAGCCCCTATCTGTACTCATTGGAGTATGAAAGACATAATGTAATCATCCCTTCATTCAAGTGCAAATGTGTTTGATTTCACACACATGTAAGAGAACTCCTTACTAACAGGTGTTGCTGACAACTCTCAAGGCGCCACACACAGTGAATGAGCAGCTGCTGTGGTCTGCAGTCTCTCTGATTGTGAATGTGATCTCAGTGTATCATCACGCCTAGAGTCTACAATATTTATTACTTATTGTCATTTTGTTCTTTAAGTTTACCCAAAGGTAGATTTGTAATGAGACAAGAAGTGAATAATTTTGCTTAATTCACACTGCACAGAAGATAAAATGCAGTACGGGTGTTGTCACCAGGAGTTAATATCTAAAGTTATAGTCACAAGTCCAATGCAAGAAATGGGATATTTATATTAGTGTATTGATCTCAAGTCTAGGCCTTTTTATTTTGATCCATAAAATAGGATTATTAGTACTTATTTTTCCAAAACACCTATTTGTCTTTAATGACATGATGGAAAATAACTTTTTATAAAGCAAAACCTAGCTTTCAATTGCATAAGCCATGTTCTTTTATTGTTGCAAAACAACATTTTAAAGGGATTCAACTAGATAATTTCATTTACTACATGCTTACCAGGTTTTTAGTATTTCCTCCTCCCACCCCCAAACACAGTAAAACAACCTATTGACTCCATGTGTTTTAAATTAATAAGGCATTTTCAAGGGGCTTTTAAATTTGGGCACTCTCCTCAGAATATGTTGAAATTGTCAGCATCAAGATTTTATCGCAGGCTAGTAGTATAATTTTGTGTGAGTTTCAGCATTTCACTGGGCTTAAGAGATCATGATATATATCTTAAACAATAACTATTAGGATATAATAATGAGTGTGAAGCATTTAATGTTGTGTATCACACATGGTGACCTTTAGTAAATCATAGTTTCTTATAATGACATAAATGGCAATGAGCTGCATTTGTGACTCTACTAATACACATCCAGGTTTACAGTTGGTTGGCCGCTCCTTTAAGTTCACATCTTGTTAATATGAATTGAAAAAATATTAATGGCTAAAAATAGTACAGTGTATATTAGCTCCTTTCTGTTAATTGATCATAATTGGGTTCTGCTGATGATAATTGTAGTGGATTTTAATGACAAGTTGTCAGTTCTCAGAAAAATTCCTCTTAGGAAGTAAAAATTTATACCAAGAATTCATTAGTAATCAAACAAAATACCATAGAATAACTAATTAATAGTCATGAAACACACTATGGGTGTATAATTTCAAAATTGCTAAGTACCAGAAAAATTGTAAAAGTGCCCACTACTGCTGCCAGCCCAGGCAGAACTGGACTGACATTGGTTAGCATGGCCATATTCTGTGCCTTGTCTTTGACAGGAGGTTTTCAACTTTATATTCACCAAATTAAACTCTGAGAATTGATTTCCAAGTTCATGTAAAGCTCAGCATGGTCTGAGAGACTAAAACGAAGGATTGCCCAAAGCAATTCCTCCTTCGGTTGCTTGTGTCAGGGATTGTGTGACAGCCATAAGAAAAGTAACTAATGGGCAAGCTAATTCTACTCATTACCTTCTAAATGATAGGAGTGAACCATATAGCAATAATGGCTTAGCCTACTTGTAATATAACCTTGGTAACTACAATAGCAGTTTCTCCTGCTACACTCAGCGCATTTCAACTAAAATTTAGCACCAATGTCACCTGTACTCTGGAGAATCATTTGTCTCATTGCTGTTTCGAATCTCATTGCTGGTCCTTAAGCATTGCTTCATCCTAAGCACATCATTAGTGGTTTCCTCATGATTTAGTTATCTTAAAGCCATTAATTAGCCATGAAAGACGCTAGTGATACCCTGAAGTAGCCCCTTTTTTTGCCCTTCTGGGTTTTGTGATTAGTAATTGAAGTGTTTACTGAAATTATAAACTCTTGTGTGTGCATATGCTTAGTGGAATGAACTTCTCAGCAAGTAAAGATTTGACATTTCCCAAAAGAAATGTGTATCGATTGGTTTAAGAAAATCAGGTGTTGGAATTTTGACTTCCATGGTTTTTCTTTTTAAATTCTAGAGCTCATGAAAGCTTAAAAAACTGATGTTGGTTAAGACTTTTAGAATCTGATACTCAGAAGTTGATTTTAGGCATATTTAAGTACAGTGCAATTTTGGAAAATATTTTCTGGTGACAATTACCACAGTAAAACTCAAGGAGTGAGTACATCACATGTTTTTCGCAAAGTACATGTGACCTCTTCCACAAGAATAGGTTCTAAAGCTTAAGGACCTGGGGAAAGAATCTGGTATGGTCTAGGTCGTTATAGAGGTCACCAAGCTACAAAGTATTTGACACATCCCTTAAGGCTGGATTCTATTGACTGAGAAGAAATCCTCAAGATAAAAATCCATACAGAGACAGAATAGTCTGGGGGATTCTGGTATGGCCCTGCCCTATAGATAGCACAGATTACTAGGCTATTAACAACATCCACTCCAGCTCTCTGGATGGAAAACACACATACACATTTTCCCCCACACATATGTATTCGCCCGCCCCTTGTTGAAGAGACCAGCCTGTGTGCTTAACATTCCTGGTTTCTCTAGTGTTTACGTGTGAGCACAAGGACCTCATGTCTTCTCCACCAGGCTGCATCATTCCCTATACCATGTTAATAAACAAGCCTTCATATGTTTCTTCTCCTTCGTGAACACTCTTTATGTGTATACCCATTAAATTTTTCCTCTTTTTATAGGTTTATTTTCATGTAAACCACATGTTGTATATAATGAGTAGGCCCAAGTTAGGGTTAGGACTGTTTGATGGCAAGTGTACAAATGAAGATTAAACACAGGAAAGGGAATTTTTGAAAATTCACAACCTGATAAGCTAAACAGATGCTTAGCTGCAATATAATGTGATTGATTGACTACATTAATAAAGGCATGAATACAGTGCCAAGGATGCACAGACATGGAAAACTTTCTGCTTTAATTTTGGTGAAGTTGAGGCTGAGAAGATAATGTTTGCCACCCATCCAGGCCACCCACATCTGTCTCAAAATATAAGGGGGACAACAACTCAGTGTTGACAACCAATGTCAACCTATGGCCTCCACACACTTATACATACTGACATCTACACACATAATTAATGAGGTCTGGTTTACCTACGTTTTCTGCCACTTGGACTTTAGTTATTACATCTAAGAAACCACAACTTAAACTAAGGTCATAAAGGTGTACACTGTTATAGGAGCCTGTTTGTTTGTTCCCAGCTGCTCAGCCCCAAAATAATCACACAGAAACCATATTATTTGCAATACTGTTTGGCCAATAGCTTAAGCGTATTTCTGGCTAACTCATATCTTAAATTAACCCATTCAGTTTAGTTTTCCCCACCTACCTATATTCTGCTCTGTGCAGGCCCAAGACAGTTTCTTTATTTACCAATGGTATTCACAACATACAGAGTGGAATCCCACATCAGTACACTTGTGTTTCCTTCTAACCATTGTACAGTTTAGCTATTATTTTTAGTCTTTGATCTGTTTTAAGTTTTGCATATGAGCAATGTAGAGGTCAAACTTCCGTCTTATATGTGCATCTTCAGTTTGCACAGGAGCTTTTGACAGAGAGGTTCTTTTTCTGCATCGGATTGTCTTGGCATTCTTGCAGCCACCTCTTTGATACATTTTCCGACTTTCCATTGACCTGGGTTTTCCTCTACTTCTCAGTACATTTTATTCCTCCCCGTTCACAGGCATTTTTAGTTTTACCATTCATGTTAAAGTTTAAAATTCTTGAAGGAAATGTTTGTGAACCCTTCCCTAATGTCTACTATTGAACCCTGGCCCAGCTTATCCCATTCTCTTCTGAAAACGTCCAAATTTTATCTTCATCCTAGACTTTGTTACAGAGTTTCTTACTATCTTTACCTGTTTTCAGGCTGCACTTGGAAATCTTACAGGCACTGTCAAAATAACATTAGAAGTGAAATACTAGATTCTCATCTTTCATCCTCCAAGGCAATTTGCTTTTCTTGTTTCCATCTTATAAATAGTATTCCAGTTTCCCAAGCCAGATCCTGTATTACTGTTCATTCATACTTCATACCCTGTCCCTCCATATGTGTCTTTAATCTTCCCTTTATCTTCTTCCCACTGACATCATCCCAGTATTCGCCAACGTTATCTCTCACATGAAATCATTGTAATAGCTTCTTGACAATTCTTTCTGTTTCCTCCCTTGCTCCTTTCTCAAACTACAGGCAAGTAATGACTTCGAAAATCTTAGTCCATGTTACTCCTATTTTAAACACAACAATACCCCCCAGTAGCACCTAAGATCCACCCATAAGTCCTGTAGAGTCTGAATCCTGTCTGTCTCCTGCCTCTTCCTCTTCATAAGCCACAATCTCGTCTGAAGCCACGTCAGTCTTCTTCAGTTCCAACAACATTCAAGTTTTTCCTCTTTCAGGTCTTTGCATGTAGACTTTGTTCACTTTGTCTCTTTCACAGCACAGCTTAACCCATTACCTCTTCAAAAGGTATTCCCAACTGACCCTAAATCAATGTTCTTCCCCTTCATTTACTGCTACAGCAAATTACTAGTGAACATTTAAATTGCTTGTTAACTGTCAGGGTTTTAATTTTTCAACTGTTTACTTGCCTAGAAATTTTTAACTGTGTTTTAATAATTTCATTTTAATGGTAAATGTATTTTTACATATGGATGTCTACCTCTACACATAATTTTGACCAATGGGCATTCCACTTTCTTACTTTAAACTTGCAGTTCCTTTCCTGAAATTGGTAAGGGGTGCTGTGTATGAGAACACAGTTGTCTTGTCTGTGACCCTGTTTCCAACCTGATGGTGTACCTAAATAATAGGTAACCCCAAAAATACTTCAATGAGTGCACAACAAGCCATCAGGGAAATTTCCAAAGGTAAAATTAAGTCTGCTGAGTTTGAACTGTTGAATGAAAGAAAAAGACAGGGTGTCATGGGGTTGAGTAAACAGAGTATACAAAGTCTCAAAGCAAGTAAAGAGGCTATATGTGCATATGGTTGATTATATTCCTTCAATACTGTGGGGACATTCTATTCAGTAAATATTTCTATTAAACATAACTTGGAAAATAAAATTTTATTAAACTTGTAAACATTGCTTATGAAACAGCTCACTGAACAATTTAAGTTGCAATCAAAACTTAAATGTTTTGTATAGTTAAGATAATGTAAATAGATTAAAATATGCAATATTCACAATTTCAGTACTTAGAATATTTTATTTAGTTCTTTTATAACTTTTAAGCATCAAAAGTTTATATCTTAATAATTGTGTAACTTCTTCACAGATGTTTCATATTTAATGAAAGTGCTTGTTTTCATAATTTTCTGAGCCTAGAGGAATTGAGTTATCAAACAGTTGTTTTTGGAGGGGCACTGATTCTGCTTTCCTCTCTTAGTGTGATTCCCTAATAATTATTTATAAATATGGTTCCATCAGCAGCCATATTGAGCCTAAGCTGTTCACTGACACTCAGTATTTTCAATCTAATAGATCTCCCAGAATGCTTTACTGTTTGCTTTTTTAGGCCAACATTACATAATCCTCCAACTGATCGCCAATCTGGTGTGCTAACTAACAGACACAAGCAAGTGCCTTTTAAATATCTTACTAATTTACAAATTATCAAGATGTTTCTCCCCTGGTGGAAGGGGATCTACTATAAACAGCTGAATTTCTAAAGAAGAAACTATCATGCCTATGAACCACAACAACAACCAGCATGCTGCAATAACCTAAGGGTGCAATAGTGGCACAATATCTTGGCAGTAACCAGTTGGATTTAGACCTACTCAATAAGATGTAAATCATCTGTGGCACTGGAAACCTAACCAACTAGCAAGGGCTAGTGTAGTTATCAGTCATGGAGGAGAACCTACAGCACTGCTTTACTAACGTGTAATCGTCACCCTTCATCAAGAAAACTTCTCACTGCAACAGATGGAGACCATTACAAAACACCATAACTCTTGACAGTTGTTTCTGTCCTGCCTGGTTCCTTTTTTTATTATTTAAATCACTGCTTGGCCAATCACTTAAGCGTGTTACTAGCTAGCTCTTATATCTTTGGTTAACCCATTTCTATTATTTTATATTTTACCATGAGGCTTGTGACCTACTGGCACAGTTCCAGCCAGCAGCTCACGTCTTTCGCCTCTGGTGGCCTCTCGTGACTCCACCTTCTTTCTTCCAGCATTCAGTTTAGTTTTCCCTGCCTAACTTTACTCTGCTCTATCACAGGCCAATGCAGATTCTTTATTCACTAACTAATGAAAACAACACATAGACAGAAGGACTTCCTACATCACATAAACAATTAAAATGCAGAATTGTGACCCCGCCCAGTCTCAATGGATACATCTACAAATTAACTACTACACCTAAGGTTCAAGGAACTTGCTGAAGAGGGAGAACAAAGATTGTAAGAGCCAGAGAATTGGGGAGTTAGCTATGATATGTGTCTCCTTAGAATCTCAAAAAATACACCCATAAAGTCTCACCAACATGACTGTTCAACATAAGATAAGCAAGTGCAACAACAATAGACATGCTAAAGTAGAGGAAGGGTCAAGAGGCATCAATCACATGCAGAAAAACTGCAAGTATCTAAGGAATGCTGAGAGGGAGAAAGGGTCCTTCCCAGGGAAGGAAAGAGCATACCAGCATGTTATCAAATACCAAATTGTCAACCCTAAAAATACAGATACAAGTAGCATCATTCAGACTGAGCAGGCTATATTTAGGGACATATATGTTTAGACATATGCATTTAACAACAAAAAATGAAAAAAAGAGGTCATGAATTTGAAAAAGAACAAGGAGGGGTATGTAAGGGGATTTGGAAGGAGGAAAGGGAAGAGTGAAATGATGTGAATGAATTATAATCTCAAAAATAAAAGGAAAAACAAGAAGAAACAGTCTGACTTTAGAATATCCACTGTCACTCTGGTTAGCAGTTATATTTCATGATTAAATTTATTGTCAGCCCTTCCTTCGCTGTAACAGTTTCTACTCTTCTTGAAACACTTTGGTTTTCTATATTTGCTGTATTTTTCCATTGCTATCCACACAAATTCAGACAAATACACATTGTCTTTCTTTGTTTTCTACAGCCGTTATAAACACCATGACCAAAAGCAACTTAGGGAGGAAAGGACTTATTTCATCATATAGCTTGTAGTCCTTCAGTGAAAGAAATCAGGGCAGGAACTCAGGAACTGAGGCAGAAGCCACGAAGGAATGTTGCTTATGGGCTTGCTCAGCCTTCTTTCTTATACAACCCCAGACTTCTTGCCTAGGGTGGTACCACCAATGAACTGGCCCCTCCCACATCTGTCATTAACCAAAGAATGCCCTACACAGTCTTGCCTACAGACTATCTCTGTAGGAGGTGTTTTTCTCAATGGAGGTTCCTTTTCCAATAAAAATCTAGCTTGTGTCAAGTTAACAACCAACCAGGACAAATACAAATTCTTCTCTACAGAGAAATAGTTAAAGGAATGAAGTAACCAAATATTAAATTATCTGTTGCTAAATAAAATGAATCAAATAAATGAAGCATCCAATTTTATATTGTATAAGCATCATTAGTATAATTTTATATGAACTCTTTGTCTTATTAGCATTAAAATGTTATAGAGATTTTTAGATAAAGCTAGTATAATTATATCATTACTATAACTTTTATTACTGTTGGAATTCTAAATATCACAGCTTGCCTAGAGGAATTCACATTAAACTAGCTTTTTATTTCAGCACCACCCCTACCATTTGAAAGCATTCTCCATGTCAGGCAATGAGATGCTTCAGAAGTATCTGAGTGTTTCTTGCCCCAACTCATGGAATCTACTTTTCAAAGAACTTCCCTTTCTCCTAGCATAAAACTAATAGACACCAAAACCTGGCTACCAACTGCATTTAAAGATGGACTGATGCTGCGAAAAATCACCTGAACGCTCTCCTGCTAAGGTTAGGAACAGAGATGGACACAGTTTTCCTTGTTATCTTTTTATTCACTTTGCTTTTTCTTCAAGACTCATTTACTATATGTGTTTGTCTATAGTAACACACTATAACAACTTCATAGCTGGAAAACATAGTGGGGCAATAGATAAAGGCCTGAGAACCATGACAGGCTGCAAGTAAGTAGCCTGGGACTAGATCAAGAGACGGGCCTCCCTTGTTGACTCTGTCATATCATGAGTGTGGGCCAGCACAGCATTGAGCCAAGAAAGTTGCATGACCCACATGGTTTGTAAAGAAAACAAAGTACTGGAGTCCTAAAAAGCAGTGGGAGGGAAGTCATGCAGGATGCTGTCTGTGGTTGTTTAATAGGGCCAGAACAGTATCTAAAGTTCCATAGTAACTAGAAGTAAGTGGAGAGCTCAGTGCCCTTCTGAGGTAGGATGTCCCAGACTTAGGTGGAATGATGGAGGTTACAATCAAAGATGTTAGCCTGAACAACACTGTGAATTCACATAGAATGTTATAGTTAGAGGAAGAAGACCCAAAAAAGGACTAAGTTAATGCCAAGGTATGATATGTGACGCACATAGGGCTGGTTATGTGTGCAATACATGCGTTCTGTGGTAAGTGAATTGAAGAATATGTAGTGAGCATTTTGCTAGGTATTTATTGCCTTTACTTCTTATAATAGACCCTGGGAAACAGGTACTTCCATCCCCTTTCTACTGATAAGAAATTATAACCTCAGAGTCAATCTGAGACCAGAGATGGCAATTTAGCAGAGCCAGAATCAAGCCCAGGTATTTCTGGCTTCATTACTCTAACAGGAAAAAGAACAAAGGGTGTAGTCAATGTGAAGTGGTAGAAATAAAGAAAGTGTATTCTAGAAGCAAAATAAAAGAATGACCTTTGAAAGGACCAGTCAATGAGTTTGTGATCCAGTGGCCAGGTCACTGATAAGTCTGAGAGAAGAACCTCTGTGTGGGGGGATGGGAGGTTCTATGCGTATGTAAGCACTTGCACGAAGTTATGCACTTGTGTAGCAACCAAAGGAGGACAAGGTGTCCTGTCTTATTTCTTTCACTCTCTGCCTTATTTCTTTCAGACAGGCTCCCTCACTGAATCTAGAACTAACCATTTTCCGGCTAGGTTGTCTGTCCAGCAAGCCCCAGTGATCTTTCTGTGTTTGCCCTGATCCCCCAACTCTGGTGTTAAAGGTGTGTGCAGCCACACTTGGGGTTTTATGTGTATGCCAGGGCCCAAACTCAGGTCCTCATGTTTGACTACCAAGTGCTCTTACCCGCTGAGCATCTTCACACGCCGGAGAGAAGAATCACCGTATAGTCAGTCAGAAGGATCACACTGAGTGTTCAAAATGTTGAGGAAAATCAGAGAGAGAGAACCACAGAAGGCTGGTCACAATGGTGGGAATGTGAAAGGAGAGGTGAGCTGAGGTAGGAAACCTAGCAGAAAGATTTTCGTGCCAGGTTGTTAATATCTGCAGCATACACCACTTGTACCTCGTACTTGGAGATAGTTTCTGCCACCCATTCTTGGGGGATAGGTACCATCTGAACTCATGATAAAGTAATTAAACTGCAGCACAGAGGGGAAGGTAACTTGTTCAGTGTTGCATGGCTAGGAAGTAGCAGACTGTACATGTTGAACTGAATTTGCTTTATAGCCCCCAGCATTAGGTAAAGGTATTTCATATTATGTATTCTTGAAATTGTAGTTCTTAAAATAAAATCTACTACCTTACTCCTCTGTTAAGATCAAAGACCTGCATGACATAACTTGATCCTCACCAGGATTAATGAAACAGACAAAAGCATAATCAGTTTTTCTTGTTGAGAGTCTCTTAAGTTTTTAAACCTCAAAACAAGGTGTGGTTGTACGGGGCACGTGTTGTGAAGTGTCATCCTTTTGAGAGCCTGACACTCTAAACTGAACCAACAGATGTGGGCTTGCATTCTGTTCTCATACACCTTAGCTCATAAGAACAAATCTCAATTTGTTCCTATGAACCAAGTCCTAGGAACCAAGACTCAATTTTTGATAAAGGTATTGATTTGATAAAGGTAAGTGTTGAAAGGGACATGGATAAAATCCTAAATGTTTTGTCATTGAGCATACTGGAATTGACTTATGAAGTCATATTTACCTATGAGATAAGGAGAGGAGAGAGCATAGGGCTTTTTCCCCTAGTCTTAAGGGTTTCACTAAATTACCTTGACATAGCCAAGAGGGGACATGCATTTAGTAGAATGGGCCAGTTTCTTCTTTACTAACTCCGTCAGAAGATCCCAAGGCCTCTTGCAAGTAGGCTTTGAAATTTATGGGTTTACAAAGTATTCCTGGATTCGGAGTCCATTTTTCTGAGTCATCCAGCTCCAGGCAACTAGCAAGCTTCATGGTCCCTGAAATCAGCCCCCAAACTGAAACAAAAGATAATTCCAGAACTGCCACTCCGCGGGCTGTATCTGTTTTGCTGCCTCTATAAAGAAAGCCCTTTGAGTGTAATTGCATGACTTGTCTGTCCTGTCCGTTACTCAATTGATGGAGACAGCCCAGATTCACAGCCTTTTCCCTTTAACTTAGGAGTGAGTCTCGTTCCTTCCAGTGCTTTCCAGCACAAGTTCTGCTTCAGCACACTGTCCAGGAGGGTCCCACAAGCAACTCTGTTTGAGAGATTGCCTGCCATACTTTTCCCTCCATGCTTACCTCATTTAAATGCATAGTTTACGTGACGAAGGGTTATCTAAAATTTGGCAAGAAAGATCTTGATTAGATTATATTTTATAGCTATTTTGACATGTCATTTTTGCTTTCTTTGTGCCACAGATTTTATAGCATAATTCTTGATTGATTCTTTGGGAATCTCACATCATGCACCCCGGTCCCTCTTGCCTCCTCACTCTGGTATCCTCCCTGCACCACCACAGCCTCCCTCCCCTAAAGGAAACCCACCCAACATATAACTAAAAACAAGCCAACAAACAAAAAAGCATCTTGTTCTTCCGTCTTTCCCTTCTCTCCAGCACCTCTCCGTCTGTCCTTGTGGCATTAGGAACTGCAGTGTGTCACACATTGTATCATTGGTCGAATTAGCCCCACCTGCCAAGGTTCATTGCATTGAATCACTGGTCTGGTTCAATCAAGGCCTCGGACACACCACCATCACTGGACCCTCACCGAAATGCCTCTCGAATATCCTGCCATTGCCCCAAGTCATGGAGATCCTGCAGCTGTCCTTCCACAGACCCAACCCCTTCCCACGCTCCAGCCGGTCATAAGTGGGGAAGATATTAGGGTGGACCAACCTAACGCCCCGGATGTGGGTCTGGGTGATAGCTGAGCTGGTCATTCTAGGCCACTGGGACCAGCCCTTCCCTTCTGGGATAGCTGCCCCTGCCTCAGATGAACACTGCAACAGGAGATCTGGATCTGCCCCTCGTGAGAGAGAGCTGGTCCCACCCCTTACCACAGACATGAGCGAGCTGGCCCAGAAGGCATGGGCCTACGAGAGCCATTTATTTTTCTTAATCCGAAGAACCACGTTGGGAAACACAGAGAGATTGGTTAAGAGGTTTGGCGTTAGTATGAAGGCTGTTCTGGGCTACTCCCTATTTCTGGGACTGTAAGATCAGGGTCAGAATGTCTTCTTTTGAACAGGGACCCCTCACCAAGGTACTTCTTGCCTTGTAGACATTAATGAATGAGAGCTGTTCAATGATTGACTCACATTCATATTACATCTGGCCCCAGCATGGGTTAATACTCTTTCTTTTAGAAAGGCTTGATATAAGCACTGTTTTTTAAAGATGTTGTATATGTGGTCACCAACACAAAAATACAAGTAAAATTTGCCCTTTAGAAGAACCTTCATCTTAAAGAGGGCACTAAGGGCTTCCAACACTGACATGCACTGATGTGGTGTTATTTGGTTAGCCCATATAATGTACAAAGAAAGATCTTGTTATTGCTCTGAACCTTAATTGATGGAGTCTGTGAATTAAGAACCAACTTATTTTTCTGAGTAGGTCTTTGCATCTCATTACTCATTTCATATAGATAATAATTAGCCTCTTTGGCACTTAAATTATATTCACTTCTAAGATGTTGAATGCAGGTCACATGACTAAGTCTGCCTTAAAGTACTAGGGGACTGAAGGACCAATGAGGGACAGGAGTGGAACTTCTTATCACAGGAAAAGGTCGGTGTAAGTAGAAGTGAGCACTTTCAGTAGCGGGCAAGAATCCAAGTCTCTGGGAAACTTTGTTTTGCTTGAGGGAGACTGGAAGTAGAAAAGAAGGAAAGATAAGCATTGGAGATTAATCCCACATATTAATGTCCATTTAAAGCAATGCTAATGCTACTAAGCCAAGCCAGACTTAATTGTACCTTAAACCTTACCTGCAGAAGTGGTTTTGCTAAGAGAGTTAATCTCCTAGGTGAAAATTGAATAGAAGCCATTTAATCTACTTGGGGAACAAATTATTATCGAACAGTTTTAGCATGCATATGAGAGTATTAATTTTTTGGTATACTAACAGATTTATTAAAATAAATCTTCCTGCCAATTTCTGTGAGGTGTTTTGCTTTGTTTTGTTTTGCTTTCATTTTGGAGAACCCAAATAGTTCAAACAAAGCAAAACTAATTTAAAAAATCTGGCTAGAACAAAGGTCTGGTGGCTAAGAGTTCTTTCAGCTTTTTCAGAGGATCCTAGTTAAGGTCTCAGCACCTGTATCAGGTAGCTCAGAACTGCTTATAACTCCAGATTTGCGGGATCTGATGCCCTCTTCTGGCCTCCATTTGAAATTGCAGTCTCTTGACATACACACAACAATAATAGTAGTAGTAGTAGTAATAATAATAATAATAATAATAATAATAA
>LOJH01000757.1:38106-56064 GCA_001685095.1 Ellobius talpinus
TAGTAGTAGTAGTAATAATAATAATAATAATAATAATAATAATAATAATAAAAACACAATTTAAAACTTTTTAAGAACTTGTTTCCTTAGGTGAACATATTTGTTTTCTCATCTAGATGAACATAATTTATCTATCATTTATTTCTAGATGATTTTCTTCATTTCCTAAAAATTATGAATAATGCATATTTAAAATATATATGTATTATATATATAGATGAAGTAGCTATAGAAGTTTTTCAATTACCTCTTGAATCAATATAGTATTAAAAATTTTTGCCAACAGCATATAGGCTGAGGTCTACAATCATCCAGTTAATTCCTGTTGGTGTATGAGCTATTGGTATGATTTATGTACTTATAAAAACTCTGTTCTCTTAATTGTCTTCATTTATCACTTTCTGTGTGCTTTCCTCTGTCTCCATTCCCCTTCCTTGTTCTCTCTCTTAATTTGGTTTTAATGGTGACTGTGTACAATGATGAGTCTTCATCTCATGTTCCTCTCCCACAGTTCTTTAAATCACTTAACACAAAGGGAGCTAACAAGTGTTTGTTTTAAGACGACATCAAGTGGAACTGATGGGAAGACCACATCAGTGAAGCCAAACCAGTCTCCCTGTGCCCTCCAGAGTCTGTAGTTCAAATGGCGGTTGACTCTATTTGGTGTGGTTGACAGCTTCTTCTCAGACGGCTCGAATAAATTTGGGTATTAATATGCTTCCTGTCTCTTTAGAAAGAATTATGATCCTTGCTATCTCAGGAGATTGCTTCATTTCCAGATTTAACAGCACATGCCTTGACTTAATGGATGTGTGTTCATCTCCCCCTAAGCGAGATGCTGAGCCACACATAGATACTTAAGAATCATCTTTCATTAGTTACGAAACATTTATCCCAGGTTAAGAGGGAAAAGATGGGAAAATGTAATTTTGCCATCTTCTAAAACTTCTCTGGAAGGCCTATGTGGCCTTCCTTAAAGAGGAGGTGGGGTGACGCACCTCCTCTGAGCGCTATAGCTCCTTTGTTGCCATTGTAATGTCCTCTGTAGCAGCCAAATGAGGTAGATGGCAGGACCCACGTTTTGAATGTAAAGAAACTGAACACCAGATAAGTAACATCAGGGTGACTACCAATTGCATCAGTTCAACAGTACCTGCTGCAAGTAATTCTGAGTGTTTAATAGGAGCAACTTCCGCATATACTAAAAGCTTCAGAGAGTTTATGCCATTTGAGCCGCCAACTTCTTTGGTAATAATAAGACATGTGAGTAATTAAAAAAGGGAAAAGAGTAAAGACTTGGCCTCTGTGTGAAAAGCACGAAGATGGTAAAGAGCACAGTGTAGCCAGCTGTTGAGAATGCAGTCTTTGCTTGTGTTGGGGTAATGGTAGCATGAGAGCCTACACGCAACCCCTAGACTTCTGTCTTGTGCAATAAGATGGACAGATACTGGAGTCATTCACAGATCAGGAACCCTACAGAAAATACTATAGGGTCAGGTGTAGACATACTGGATTTGAGGTAATTTGGGGGCATTCAGTTGGCATCCAGTAAGACAGTACATGGGTCCAAGCTCAGAGAACTACCTTATGAATGATGAAGATCTGGGCCCTTGAAACTGAACTGCATAATATTGCCACAGGGAGAGGCCAGAGCCCTAAAATTAGTATAAGTAAGGGTTCTAGAAAGAAGGAAGTCAAGTGAACCGATGTAAGTCAAAAGAGAAAAGTCATTACAGATGTAGGGAATGGTCAACAGAGTGAAGGGGGATGCTCAAGAAGTTGATGATCCAGCTAAACATTGTGCATAAGAGGCTGAAAAAGTGAAGTATGAGAAGAGGTTGACTTGGTTTATGTACCATGGTTACACTTGGTTAAGCACCCTAGAGGGACATAGATAGCGAGCCCGATAGGTAAGAGGAGTTCCCCAGGCCCTTCCAATGCGGGCAGCATTGAAACTGGGAGAGGTCATTTCAAATGAAAGAGATTTTTTTCAGATTCATTCTTATTCCTGAAAAATAACGGAAGGTGGATTTCCTATTGGCAGTGGTCATCAATGTCACCTGTAAACAATGAGTGCAGCATTTGGTTTCATTTTAGTTACACAATGTATTTCCTTCTATAGCAGCTATAAGAAACTGGGTGTAGCATTACCTAACGTCATGTACAAGATTCATCCCGAGAAAATCTTGACATAGAAGCAATGCGGCTTATGCATAGGAGATTCAGTCCAAATTCATAGGTGTATGTACCTTAGGAAGTCATATGATTCTATTATAATTGGGAAAAGATGGTGATTATAGGTCCTTTGAATTTCACTGCAGTTACTCCCAGAGTTCCTTCAATTAGTAATACAATTGTTCTTAACCAAGATGTGTTAGTTACTTTTCTCATCGCTGTGACAAAATGCCTGGCCAAAGCAAACTAAGGAAGGGGTTTTCTGGATCAGACTCTGAAGCACAATCTTTACTAGCAGGAAAGAAGTGGCCAGGACGGCGACTCTAGCTATGCCATTCAGAGCAAGAGGCAGATGGCCATGCTGCATCTACAGTCAGGAAGGAGAGATGAATGCTGATGATCTAATCACTTTCTTCTTACTCAGCCCTGGACCCCAGCCCAGGCGTAGTATCATCTACATTCACACCTCTCTGAAAACACCCTCATAGACACAACCAGAGTCTATCTCTTAGCAACACTAAATCTGTCAGCAAACTGAGAATTAAGATTAACCATCACAGGTACACCCCTTGTCAACTTGCCTCCCAAACACACTTCTTAATGTCTTATCCCCACCATAGATTTATGGCCATCTCATAGTGAAAAATGTAATCATTCCATCTTAAAATATCCCCATAATCTTAAAACGTTAACACCATTAAAAGTCCATAGTGATCTGTGGCAGAGGTGGCGCACACCTTTAATCCCAGAACTTGGGAGGCAGAGGCAGAACTCCATGAGTTCAAGGCCAGCCTAGTCCACAAAGAGACCAGGAAACCAAGGCAACATGGAAACCCTGCCTCGAAAAATAAAAAAATAAAGCACAATAAAAAGGTCCATAAGGGTCACTCTAGGAAATATCAGACTGAGTCGGAAAAACACCAAATTCTGCCACTGATTCTTAGGCTTCTGGGGTTCATGGTATCACATGGGCTCCCACAACTTTTGGTAGCCACTTCTCTCTGGCTCTGCTGCTGTAGCGCATACAGTCTTTCTTGATCTGGTTCCACTCTGTGCCTGCAACTTTCCGAGACTGACATCCCATAATCCTGGCATCTCTCGGGGTGCCCAGTGTGATGTGTACTTCATCCTTACAGCTTCACACAATGGCTTCACGTCCTTATAGGGAATACAACCATGCCACACATTGCCTGGCCTCTGTGGCATTCTGGAACCTATGATCCTGGAAGTCTTACATTTTGAATGCTGGCAAGACCAGCATCATATTGGCAAAAATGCCAAGATCTCTTACTAGCTCAAGGTTGTAGTCTGGCCCCTTATACCACAGCTATAGTTTCCTCTCTGCACTTTAGCAGCTGAACCCAGGAGAGCACTTTCCCAGGACGCTAGTTTCTAGCAGGGAGTTCCGTCAAGGACGTTCTCAATCCAGTTGCCCTCCTTCCAGATGAATGTTTATTTTTACAAGCTGCATCAGGATGACTCCTTTAAGCTCTCATAATGGCTTTCTAGGGCCTCTCTTGCCACAAATCTACTTTTCCAAGTTTCTCCCACAGTCCAGTGGTCAGCAATCACATCAATGGTTTCACTTCTGCATTCCAACTTCCTCTATTAGTTAAGTGTGTTTGTGCGCCTGCGCGAGGGCAAGTATGTGCACACACACGTGCATGCGTGTGTGTACGTAGACCAGAGGTCAACCGTGTGCGTCCTCCTTGTATTGCTCTCCACTCTGTTTCATTTTGGTTTGAAATTTATTTTTACTCATGAGCATATGTCTGTCTGTGTGTGTGCCCCATGTGTGTGCAGACATCCGCGGATGCAAAAGATCCCTGGATCTAGAGTAGCAGGCCTTTGAACTCTGCCTGATGTCGGTGCTGAGAACCAAACATGGTTTCTCTAGATGGGGCAGTGAGTGCTCTTAACCACTCAGCTATCTTTCCAACCCCTCTACTTTATTTATTGAGATGGGGTATCTCATCAGGATCAGAAACTTCTGATTTGGCTAGACTAGCTGTCCAGAGAGTTTCAGGGACCCACGAGTCTCTACCTACCCAGTCCCATGGCATGTGACACCACACCTGGTATTTTTACAAAAGTTCTGAGGCTCAAACTCAGGTCCTCTCGCTTGTTCGGCAAGCACACCACCGATTGAACTGTCTCCATAGCCTTGTGTTTTTCACTGCTGTAGTCAAATATACAATAAGAAGCAACTTAAGGGAAAGGGGATATTTTCTTTCTTCATAGTTTAAGAGTATAGGCCATCATGGCAGGGAAGATGGGGAAGGGTGGGTGTGTGCAATGGGAGTGTGAGGCAGTTGGTCACATGACTTCCACAGTCAGAAAGCAGAAATGCTGATATTCTACTTATATCCTCATTTTTAATTCTGTCTGGGGTCTAACCCTGTGGGACGGTGCCACCCACTCTCGGGGTAAGTCTCATTTCCAAGTTAAACCTCTTTGAAAATGCTTCCACACCGAGACTTGCAGATTCCTGCCGCATCTTTTCTCAATCCTCTTGTTGCGAGTCCGTGGTACAGATTAGGAGGGATTTCACTCTCTCATCCATCTTCCTAGTCCATCCTACTGGCTAGCCTCTTCCTTCTTTGTGTCACTTGGCTTGCCATGTAATATTAGCAATAATTATTTACTAAGAAGAACGCTTTTAGGGCAGAAGCAGTCTGGAAACGCACACCTGCCAAAGCTTATAGCTGCTCACACCTGTACTTGTATGCCAGTCTGCCCACGTTTCCGTCATAGGATTGCTACATCGTGTCTATGGGAAAGGATAGGGCCATCCGCACACAGAGGCCCCTCGCTAATAGCCGTGTCACTTTCTGGTGTGATCACCATATGCAAACTCTTCAGCTTGTCCAGTCTGCTGCCTTAGAATTTTGGACAAATGAAGTGATCTTGGTAAATGTTTTTATGCTTGTGAAATCCTGTGTTAATAGCTAGCATAATAGACTGCCCCTGTCATCATGGGTCCAGTATGAAAGCATACTGAAACCAAGATTTCTCCTCTTAAGTTTGTTCCGAAGCCCCAAACTTTCCCCTGTGCTCAAGCCATCTCCCCAGCTCTGTGCTCACTGTGTACACAAATATATTTGTATACATATATGTGAATATACAGGTATATAGAATGTGGTGCTGGTTACAACTGGTAATGTTAGTTAACCCTAATCCCCTCTTCTTAAGTGGGTATTAAATCCTTGAAAACTGGAAAGTGGCTCCTTTAGGGCTACCTCTGGACCAGGTGTTCTTTGCCTGAGATTCTTTCCCACAAGCTGCAAAGTTGTTCCCACAAAGGAGAAATCAGGAAGCCTCTGTAGCTGAAACTAGTGAAGATTACATTTCAACATTTCTATTAAAAGCTGTTTGTGGCTAGAAGCATCCAGTAAAATGATGTAATCAACTTATCCAAAGACAGAAAGCTATTGTATAAAATGCCATTAAATATCTTCCATTCAGTGTTAACAAGACAGAAGTATAATTTTTCCTGAGGTTGTCATTGGGCAATGTGCTTGTCCTCTGTGGCTAATGGGCCTGCAAGTCCTTCACCAAGTTGTGCTGCCTGTCTTGGCAAGTTGGAGTATCAAGGACGCATGACCTTTTTGTGATGCTGTTGGTTTCTGCTTTCTCTGGCGTCATTCCTGAATTTGCAAATGCCAGATTTCTTCATTTGCCAGTTTCTGTAATGGTTTCCTACCTGCTTGTGGCATACAGTGCTGTGGCTCTGTTTGTCGTAATCTAGAGCTCACATGAGGAAGCCCGACCGTCAGTGCCATAGCACAGGATTGGAGGTTGGAAGCCATAATATCACCTTAGCCACACACTGGGGAGGGTGGCTTACTTGCTAGGTAAAGGGATAAAATAAAGAGGAAGGGTTGTAGATCATTATATCTAGGAAATCCCTATAGCCAAAATTTTACTGTGATTATTGAACCTAAGCTTGAAATCAAAACAAACTGTGAAGCTGAGATACAGCCAGTGGGGAAGGTTTTGCCTCTCATTCACAAGGCCCTGAGTTCAGTCCTTGGGACTGGAAGATGACCAACAAAACCCCTCCTACAGGTTTTATTGAGCATGGAATCCCACCACTTTTGGGACAGAAGCAGAAAGATGTACTCCCAGGCTAGCCTAAACTACACAGTGAGATACTTGTCTCAAAGAGTCAATAAGGCACTGAGGTGGTTTAGCAGGTAAGCCCTTGCCACCAAGTTAACTGAGTTCAGCTGCTGGGACGTTGGCCTTTCCATAGTGTGGGAATCTGTCACTGTGGGTTAGACAAGCCAACTCTTGACACTCTTGCAATTCTTCTAGGAAACAGCATCCTCCATTCAGCTGCTGACAGTGTGACCAGTGCAGTACAGAAGGCAAGCCAGGCCTTGAATGAGCGTGGGGAGCGGTTAGGCCGGGCTGAGGAGAAGACAGAGGACATGAAGAACAGTGCCCAGCAGTTTGCAGAAACCGCACACAAGGTGAGCCAGCGGAGAGGGTGTCCTGCTGGGTTATAAAAGGCCATAGTGCCGAGAAACTTCCTACTGCAAGAGAGAAAATCAGGTCACTCTTTATGTGCTGTTTGATGGGCCATTCCATGATTACTAGGGCCTAGGCTTTTTCTCTTTGTACTTGGCTTTCATGGTCACCATCTTGTTTCTAACATCCTCATCTCTTCCTGTGAACTTCTGACTTTTAGGTATTTCAGGTAACAGGGAAAATCTTTAATTACTGTCCCAAATATCAGGGTCCAAGTCAGGTCACAGGAAGAGGGAGAAATGAGATCAGGTCTCAGGATATAGCCCTGTCCTTGGCCACAGTCAAAGGAACTATAGGCCCCAAGTCTTCTTCTTGGGTGTCTTTCCTAGTCTGCCCATTTCTCATTCTGTATCTGTCATCTCTTCAACAGACATAAAGCAAGCCCTGGCCTCAAGGCTGGTTTCCATTCTGGAAGTGGCTAGGTGCTGATTCAAGACCTATAGTCTGGATCTCTAATTTTGAACACAGGTGGCACCAAGATTATCCACTAACCTTGGCCTCTGAGAATGGTACCTCTCATATAACCGGAAACCTAGCATGCATGTTCATCCTTTCTCAGAGAACTGCCTCTTAGAAGGGTGTAGGACTGTGTACTGGCAGCCCCTATCTAAGGCAATCATAAACGGAAGGAAAGAGGAGACCCACTGCTCAGGCGATAAGGGAGATTTATTACCATGCGTGTACTTCATATCAAAGAGTGGTTCATTTCTAGCTGGTAATTTGAATTTAAGTTTCCGGAAACCATTTCTACTGGTGATATTTTGGCCTGTCAGGCTCATGATCACGGCCTTGAGATAGTTTTTAGTTGATCTTTGAGGGAGAATAATTCAATTAGCCTCAACAGAATACACAACTTCTGCTGAGGAAACAGGAATGGAGAACCAAGAAGCAATGAGAAAGATACATTCCAGTGGGGCAGAAGATGCCTCTCCAGGCCTCATACAGGAGACTGGCTCCTGCTGGATGTTTATGCTGTCTTTCCTGCATGGTCCCCTTTACACATTACTGTCTGAGTGTTTCAGTGACTGTGACAGTGACGTCTTAGTGCCCTAAGTGCACTGCCTCTGAAGCCCAGGCAGAGTTCCTTGAAGGAGAACTAGCCACGTCTGTTTGAGAAAGCAGACAGACAAGCTGGAATCAGGACCTCACACCTTTGAGCTGTTCCAGAAGGAGGAAACTCAGACGCATGTTTCCCCAAGGCTTTGTGTACAGAGGAAATGATGGCGTGGAAATGTGACAGTCCCCAGATGCACTAATACGAAAAACAACTCCAGTTATTTGAGAGGGAGATGGACAGTAGAAACCTATACAAATACTCTTCATGTTGAGGTGGGGAAGAGAAAGCCAAAAGAATCCCAACGTCTGCAAATGGTGGGCTGTCCAGGCAATTATCTCTCCTGCCTTCCCACAGAATTGAGCAATCAATGGTGCACTGATAAAGCTCTGCTAAAATAGTTCTGGCTAATGATTAAACCATGAACCAGGTTACCAAGGAAGCTGTGAAACTATTCTTCCTGATGTAGGGTAGACAATACCTGGATGTCATCCACACAGGCGTCCCTCTCAGGAGGGGTTGTACAAACACCCAAGTTCTTGGCCGTTGCAACTGTTTCCCTGACATTGTGGCCAAGTTTGCTGGATGGTTGGGAAATAACATGGTATAGTAGTTAGCATACTATGTTTGAGCCCAGCACTGTCATTTACCATCTGGGCGACCTTGGACAAAGGCTAAATTTCTCAAAGCCTGTGTTTTCTCATCAGTAAAACAGAGGCAACTAATTAAAAACAGCAGCTACCTCCTTGGGTGCTGAGATGAGCATGCACATAAATCTAAATTATGATTTATTTCAACAGACATAGCTTCTGCCGAGCCTGTCCCATTTGGTCACATAATGAGCTCAGTAATGAGGCTGGAGAATTATGACAGATGACTGAGAAACTTTAAAACACCAATTAAAAAAAGGAATACAAACGAAGATTGTGAGATTAAAATCAAAAGGGTAGGGCAGTGGGCAATATACAGTATCTGAACTGAGAGCAGTCCTAGTCTACAACAGCCTATGAGACCAGAAGTTGATGAGACTTCAATCAAATACAAGGGGGTCTCCAGCTTTGGTCAATGCAGGAGAGTTGCCTGGTCTCAATGAAGAGGGCTTAGGCAAGAGAAGTTAGCATTTTAATTGGTTGCCCCTCTGGAAGGTGTTCCCAGGGGAGAAGAGACACTGTAGAGTTCCTGAGAGAACGTGTGTGAGGGAGCGTAAGACCGTGTCAGAGCTAAGCTTGCAGCTTTCTAAAATGGGAAAATGCACTTCATTTATGAGTCACTAGCCTCGGTTGCGTTCCTAGTGAGGAGGCTGACATCTGTAGATAAAATGTGGCTGCTTTCCCACGGTCAAGAACTGCTAATTTGTCCCCATTGGTATAGGCTTACCATGAAGATGCCATTTCACTGGCCAAGAGCCAACCAGGCCTGCTGCTGGGAAGAGGGTTCAGAGGTGGAGCCAGGCCTTCTACCCTCCCCCGCCCCCGAGACATGGGTGGCCTGTTGACTCATGCAGAGTGGGGTGTGTTTACAGGAGGAGGACATAGTGCACATGGCAGAGAACAGTCATCCCAGGTGACACTTCCTCTGGGGACTACCAGCATCCAGTGGAAAGTGTGGCCTGTCTCTCTAGATTACAGTAGGAAAGAAGCTTTGGTCTTCTAGTTTTTTCCAGGACACCTGCAGTGACCCAGGTGCTAGAGTGGACAGTCACTTATATACAACTACGTCCTCAAATTGTGTAGGTGCTGGTCCTCTCTAGAGCAGAGAGGGACAAGATCCTTCTCTCTTGTCCTGGCACCCTCCTCACCCCAGCTCTGGTTAGCCTGTCTTGAGGAAGTGTGGTTCCTTCCTAAACTGTGGATTTGGCACAGGTCCAGCCATCAGGAAAGAACAGCTTATGCCAGAAGCGGCTCTGCTCTCTTTCCCCTGTCCCCAAAAGCTCAAGGTTGCAGCAGCGTTTTCCAGGTTTTGACAGCCCACCATGGGTGTGAATCAGCAGGCAAGAACATTGCCCACAGTTGGCACCCTCAAATGCCATTTCTCACAGAAAAGAGCACTGATCTGGCTTTTCTGCACCAGCTCACAGTTGTGGGGGAAGGGATGGCAACAGGCATTATTGTCTCTAGGAGGGAAATGTCAGTCTCTTTCCATTGTCTTCCATTGCAGTTCCTCCAGGCCAGAGGGACTCATGCCCAGAGCGCATCCCTAGCATGAGCAGTGATTGTTTTAATTATCATTCTATAAAATAGGTTACAAATCATGAAAAGGGGTTTCTGTGAGGCACTCAGTATATAAACCAGGAGGAAGTTGTAAATGAGGAACTCCAGCACCTGAGTTCATCTGGGGCCATTTTACAGGCATGGGAAACAGTGGGAAGGCAAGGTATTCTTGACTTTGGAGCTCAGCATCTCACAGCGAAGTTGTATAGTCCAGTTTCCTAATTTTGTCTAGTCCTACTGATCTTTCTTCCTTAATTCTAAGGTTCTTCATTCCCAGAGACTTAAGGAAGCCAGAGTATCAGTACTTCTTACCCAAATATCTATTATTAGTCTGTTCAGGCTACTTAAACAAACAAACAAACAAACTGGTAGTTGATAAACAGTGAATTTCTCACAGAGAAGACTGAGGTCAAGATGCTTGATTCCATGCCTGGCGAGAGTCTGCTTCCTGATCCTCTTATGGTGGCCTTCGAGAATGTCCTATCATAGGGAAAGCGGAGTCTCTAGTTCATCCTGAGACCTCTGCATCCTGATCCAGTCACCTCCCAAGCCCACCTCCTAATACCCTCTCCTGGCAGTTAGATTTCAGCACATAGCTTTTTGGAAAGCACAAATATTTAGACCACAACAAGACCTAAGTAGCAGATTGTTCTATCCAATTGTCTTTCTGCAAAGTACAGGTGGCCATGGCCCAGGGCCTGGTCTGAGCAGCAGCCCAGTCATCCTGATGAGGAGTGACTGTGTGAACTGGCACAAGCCCATTAGTGGGGAGTTACGAGCTCGATAAATACCACGACAGTAGCCTTGATCAAATATTTATGGTTCATATTCATTACGCACAACACTTAACAACTCTGTGTTTATTTGATGGACTTCATTGCTAAATAATGCATGAAAACTGGAGGCAGAACAAAAATGCAGGCCTGACAGTAAGGGGCCCAGAATGTGACTGAGAACTGGGATAGGTCTGAGGCAGGGCCCCACCACTATCATTTCCTGTGTTGTTGACTAAATAATGTGAAGAATTATTAGGCAACACCACAGTTGTTGGAAGCAACAACAACAACAACAACAACAAAAAGCTTTAGCACTCTATATAGAAGAATGGGTGTACTCAGAACTCACAAATTCTGCATCTGACAGCAGACTAAACATCACCACAGCCAGCAGAAGTTCTGAGGAAGTCTTCACTGGCCGTGCCATACAGGGATACCAAGGCTTTCAGCTGAGGTTTTCCTTACAGAGAATACCAGGATAGCGTCTGGCCATCTTCTGTCACATGTAGCAATATTGATACTGTTTTCCCAGTGGGAGCTTAGGGTTCTAACCTCTCTCTTTCAGCCACCAAGAGGATGACACTGTGACTGCCCCAGACTTTTCTAGAAAGAAAAAATATTGACGTATTTCAGGATGAGGCCAAGTGCCAGTAATTAGAAGTTAAGGTCTATTGTTCATCCCTACTCAATAATACAATTTAACTGTCTGGAGCTTTGGGCCTGGTTGAAAATTCAGGATGCATATTGTAGAGATGATTTTAGATTGTCTCTTAGCATGCTATTGAGCTTTCACACTTAAATATTAACATCTCAAGAGTGTTGCTTCCTGATGTAACCAGTGACCTAGGCACCCTACCTGTTCCTAGGGTAAGTCCCTTGTCCTCCCTGGGCATCTTGTTTCCATTGTTCCTACAGTGGGATAATAGAACACTGCATAGCATCCTCCACCAGCAGACACATAAACCAGCAAGGTTGACAAAGTGCAGCCTCCAGTGCACTTCTACCAGGAACCAGGGAGGCTGGGAATGGTGGCCGTCACCACACATAGAGTCCGGTTTTGTGTCTCATCCTGGGTGTGGGAAGTAGAGGCAGGGAGAGCTCCCTGCTAATCAGGTCTCATTTGTTCTCATTCTTCTCTCTCTCCTTAGCTTGCCATGAAGCACAAGTGTTGAGAAGCTGCCTCTCCTGGTGAACCTCTAGAGAAAATGGAAGAGTTTGCTCAGCCATGATTCCAAGAATTCCAGACTGCTGCTTCTTTCTTTTTGTTGTTGTTGTTATGTCTGTTTATTTGTTTTTCCAGTATCAGGACACTGAGTGGTTTGGCTTTTCATCTTCAGATGTTAATATGAATGAAAATGTGTTGTGTTCATACATTTCCCTATCTTGCTAAGAAACGCTGCAATAGCATCAGCTTCATCTTTATTTTTCCATTTTGTGTGTGTGTGTGTGCGCGTGCGTGCGTGCATGCGTGTGTGTGTGTGTGTATTTTCCTTTTGAAGGAAATTTTCTTGTAGTTTGAATATAAAATTCAGACTAAATGATAAACCAGGTGTAAACTAGCAAAAAAAATTTTTTTCTTTTCACCCTTGGAAACTAAGCAAGAAAACAGTTGAATATGCAGGCATCCGATGATGGTCCTGGGTAAAATTAAAAGTCGAGCAGTGAATTCACTTACATTCCTGGTTCTCTTCATCTGAAGAGCAAAATTAAAATTCAGTATCCTGGGATTTAAGTCTGTGCTGCAGAAAACATGCTTATCAGGAAGAGGAGCGGCATTGGGTTTTGCTCTTTGCATCTTAATCTTTTTGCATGAGCCATCACTAGCATTCATGAAACAAGTCGGAACCACAAATAGAAATATACTCTCTGGGCTGAAGCATAAACATTTCTGCTCCTTCTTTTCCAGTCTGATTAGTAGGAATTTTCAACTGAAGGGTAAAAATTTGGGTGTAAAGACCTTTATGAAAAACCCTCCTTTAAAAGCTCCATGTCTTTATGGATGTTTCTCTCTTTTGTCATTCTCTCAAATTATAGTAGCTGACTTGGGGGGTGGTTATATTTGTAACAAAAAACAATGTATCTAGGCTCAATGAGGTAGCACAGTAGATGAGGTGTTTATACCATAAACCTGGTGACTAGATGCCACAGAGTTAACCACTGACATCCATACATGTGTCATGGCACACCATATAAAACACATACACAAAACAATAATAATAAATAATTTGTCTAAATAAAAGTCTGTGTAAATCATAATGTGAAAAGATGCTACTATTTTTTTCTCCTTTTGCAAAGTTATGCCCAATGTTAGAGGTACTCTCACAGTAGCCTTGGGAAAGGACCCCAAATTTCTTGGTATCTGGGTTTTGGAGGTTTGGATATTGGTTTTGTTTTTGGCTTATTTTGTGTTGTTTAACATGTGCTTTGTGACAGATTGCATATGTTGTGTCCATTTGAACTTGCCTGTTCTGGTACAGACAGCATGGTTACAAGCCTTTATGTTGCTGTCAGAATGAACAGAATCTCTTCCGTTCTTTGGATTCTATGTTGCTCAGGATAATACTGCACTTAGACTGTGGACGTTCTGTTTACTGGAGGATTAAAAACTAAATTTTTATATTATATATATATATTAAACAATCTGTGCTTGTTCCTCGTAAAGCAACGAGGCAAGCAGCACATGTCAGACACTCACTGCAATGCATGGAGTTTTCAGCTGCCTGGGTCTTAGGACCCATTTGTTCTTTTGTATCCACCTGTTTGTGTGTTATTAGCCTCTGAGGCTGCAGCATAAGATGACTTTAGGTTACTAATGTGATTTAAATAGTGTAAGTTCTCCTAATAATACATCCCAGGGAAAGAGCACATGGTTCATGGAATATCATAGGTATGAGGTCAGGAGGATGGAATTTGTGGCAAATAATCCTCTCGGGCAGATAGTCCAGTTGAAGAACATACTGGAAAAATGTCTACTGTGGGCTAGGAATGTTTACTATGTATTATACTTTTCTTTAGGTGTCTTAACATTTTAAAGGAGCCGGGAACATGCAATCCACTGACTACTGGAACTATCTGATTTCTAAAATGATAAAAATAAAAAGCCCCCACATATCACTCCAGATAGGTTTCATCTGCAGACTTTAGCTCAGAAAACACACATACTCATCTTCCAAAACTGGATTCTCATTTCAGAGAGTTAGCATACATAGTTGAGAGAGGTGGTTTTACTTTCCCCTCACCACTCAAGAACAAAATTGGTTGTCTGCTTTGGAGCAGCTGATTCAGAAGGGGCAGAGGGTGGGCCATATGCACACTGTGAAAGCTGAATCTCCCTCCTCAGCCTAACTCTTAGAGTTCCTTTTGCTAAGTGTAATTGCCCTTCCCCTGCCCTCCTTCCGTTCTTCCTGTGGATCACTCTAGGCTCAAGTCTTGTTAGAAACAGCCTGAACTAGAAGAGAAGCTCACTGGGAGTTACGTTAGCTGCCTCTACTGATCAGTCAGCATCCAGGCCTTCACCATGGTCTTCACCTGCTTGTCCTTCACCAGATGCGGGTCTGTAACAGCTGTTGCTGCCCCTCTTCAACTATCCATCAGCCTTCCAGTCTAATGTGGAGAAGCCCCCGACAGCACATGTGAAATTCTCGCCATCCTTTTGTAGAAGGTGCTGCAGTAGCAAATACTAATGCAGTCTAACCCACTGAAATTTGTTCAAGGGACTCCTGTCATCTGGGCCCAACCCATTTGGTTGAGCTTGCTGGAAGATTCACAGTGCTTATTTGATTTCTGCATTTCCCTGTGAATTTTGGAAATGCAGTCTTTCTCTGAAGGACTTTGCACATTACACTGACAATGCATAAAGAAAAGGAGCTGGCCAGTGTTTCCCCTTCTTCCTGGAGTGCAGCCGTCGAATTCTTCACTGGAGTGGTCAGATATCGATGTACAGTTATTCAGGTTGATGTTTCATCTTAAAGAATGTATTTGTAAAATGTAACAAGATCAGTAGTTAACTTTTTTTAAGGTCCGATAAAAGTAAGCATACATATTAGACTTAAAATTATAGTGAAATCTGCCTTATCCTATTGTGAGTAGAAAAAGGTTATGCATTTCTGTAGAAACATTTACAGAGTTCCCTAAATAAAAGAAACTAGTTGAGATAGGTTTCACTCCTAACTTTCAGAATTGTGATGCTGTTAACGTGTGTTGTTCTTGGTTCCTCAGAAATTCTCTCTGACATTGAGCCCCCTTTGTGTTTCATTCAGAGACAAGTAACAGCTGTTCTGTTGGTTCGTGATTAAAGCTACTCGAATTTTGTCATTAAATATTTTAACTCTGTGGTGAAAGTTTCTTCTCTCAGTTATTTGGGAAACCTGTGAAACCCCACCAAGCAGGTGAGCACCATCATGCCTGCCATGCTGGTGGGGAAGCCTGTGTGCCTGCAGAAGACCGAAGCACTGAGACCAGCATGATGGTGGTATTATGGGAAAGCTTGAAGTGTAGAAGATGGAGGAGCTAAGCTCAGTGGAGAGCATGCCTGGTATTCAGCAAGAGTGGGGTCTTGTTTCCATCTTTGTGAATGAAGCAGTTGGGCTGATCACTGCATGCCCTCATGCTGGTATCAGTAATATGTGCTCAGTTTAAGTTTCCCTCAGTATGCTCCATGACTCAACAGACCAGTTCCCTGCTCCGTCAGACGGTAAGGTAGACTAGATCAGATCGTGTCCACTTGCTCATTTATTTCTGTGGCAAAGCAAATGTCACTCCACTGGTTTTCAAGGGAAGTGGCCTGAGTAAGTTTGTCAGCAAAATGGCCATTTCTGGCAGACACACACAGGAAAGGAGGGAGACTCAGAGACTCAGAGACTGTGGTCTCCAGTGCTCCAAGAAGAATCAATGGTGATAGAGTTTGGTTAAATGAGAACCTTGAGTTAAGGTAACGGTGCACCTAAAGACACCTGCTCTTGTGAACACCATTACAGCTTACCTGGTTGACCTTAGAAGATTATTATATTGTTAAAATTATTTTATTTGTTATCATTTATACCAACTGATAACCACTCAAATTTACCAACTCAAATTTTGAGAGAATTAATATGATAAATTGATAAGGACTTTAATCAATTGGCAGTCTTCCCTCTGTTACCACCAGGAATGTGCTTTTTAAAATGTGTGTGTGTGCATGTTTGAGATTCTCAAATGTATGCAGCACCACACCAAGAAAAATAATTTGATGTCTTATCAACCTTAGCTGTATAAATAAGCAATTTGAGATGGAGAAAGATAGAAATGAGAAGAAGGGTGATGGGGAATTTCCTTGATGTATTTTGAATTCAAATTTCAAATAAGTGGATTTCTTATTGACAATCCCAGTGCCTCTCACTGGCACAGGATAGCATGGGTGGCAGGCAGACATAAGCTCACACACACACAGCCCAGCTAGCCATGTTGAGGAAAGAGCTGTGCTGAGCCCCCAGAAAACCCACAGAGGTCACTTCATCTGGAGAGGGAACTTGCAGTCACCAGTGACACTAGAAATGCCTCAGATGGGCCCTTTACCCAGTGAAAAACAAAGACTAAGACCTGCATGGCAAGGATCAAGGACACGTGCCTAACTGGTCAGCACTTCTCTCCCCTGTGGAATCTGGACTTACGTGTGTATAGACAGGAATTGGACGTAGAGAGGAGCTTATGTGTGGGAGGAAGGGGTTACAAGGAGGGGAAAACAAGAGGAGGCCATGGAAAGACAGACAGACATTGCATGCTTTCTTTCATGTGGAATCAGGATTTACCACGTGTATATGTGCGGAAGGAAAGGGCAAGAGGGCATTGGGGTGAACATGAGCAGAATGCAATGAGATGCTTGAAGACGTCAGCGATGGCCTGAACTCTGCATAATAACTAGTTCAAATCCCACATGTGCCCACAGGTTAGTCTCAGCTCAGCTCAGAATGAGAATGCTGACTCACCAGCAGGGTGCTCCCCAGGAAGGCTGTCCTCGGGTCTTGTTAGAAATTTGGAAGTTGTTTCTACATTCTACTTGACAAGAAATGGTGCGTTCACTCTGTTTCCATGGTTAGTAATTGTTTAGAGTCCGTCTGTTCTGTGACCATGCAGACTTTGTGCCTTTGGGTCTCGGTTATGTAACAGTACACTGTGGTGCAAAATTGATCACCTTGTGGCCCAAAATGAAAAGTAGATGAAAGTTTGAGTCCCACAGGCCTCCTTAAGAGTACAGTTTCAATAACTTGAAAATCCCCCCCAGCCCACCTCCCAGTAGCCTTGGAATGATGATGGACCAATGTTCACCAGGCAGAACTTTTGAGCACACTATAAATCCAAACCATAGGAGCATGTAATTATTTTATGTGGGAAGCCTTCCTGATGCAGAAGTTACCTTCAAACCTTTGCCAAATGTCTCTTCTGTCCCGACTCTTCTGGTAGGTCTGCTTAGTCCCTTCTTCAGCTCAGCCTTTCTAAGGGTCACCTGACAGCAAAGTGTGTACTCACCACGAGTCACAGCCATTTTCTTCACCCCCGACTGCCTGTTACATCCAACTGTAGTTTTCTTAGAACATTTACTTTTAAATTTGTTGTTTTGCTGTCCCTGATCATCTTGCCTGTTGCTAATAAATAAATAAATAACCCCCTCAGGACCCAGATGGTGGGCACCTGGTTTTCCCAGATGCTGACTAGATTTAAACCAGCAAATAAAAGCTTCCAAGAATATTCCATATAAAGTGTACTTAAACTGTGTTGCTGATGGGTTAGTCTTTTGCCTTGACTCTCATATTTTCACATTTGGGCCTCATCTGAAACCTCTGGATTTCTCAAATCCTATTTTCATTCCCCCTGCCTCCTCATATGGCATTTTCCTGGGGAGATGTGAGCAAATGTCTGCTCACCCCAAATAGAGGACCTCGGAAAGTCCAAAGTATCAAAGCCCAAGTGGTGAGTCATGAGTCTCCTTGATCTTACTTATGAGCATATATGTGAGAAATTACTTACAGGAGCAGAAACGACTCCCAGAAAGCCTCGTCACCAAGTCCACTCAAGAACAGGTGACAGCTCACCAAAGCTGGAGACCTGGAGCACGCTACCCAACCTGAAGGCAGCTGGTCAGATGGGAAGCAGTCCTTTCCAGGTGGCTCTACTCTTCCAGGAAGCTCGACTGGCCTCTTCCTTTTCTAGGCAGGAAATCATTATTCTGATAGAA
>LOJH01000758.1:9405-24252 GCA_001685095.1 Ellobius talpinus
GTGTGTGTGTGTGTGTGTGTGTGTGTGTGTGTGTGTGTGTGCGCGCGCGCACAAGCAGAAGCCAAATGAGGGCATCAGATCCCCTGGAGCAGAGTTAAGGTGGTTGTGAACTGTCCAGCCCAGTTGCTGGGAACAGAACTCAGATCCTCCAGCAGAGGAATTCCTGCTGCTAACTGTTAAGCCATCTCACCGTCCTCAAAGCTGTGCAATAGTGAACATGTGGTTTGACCCTTTAGAGCGCTAGCTCCTCTTGAAGTTTTCAAATAGTGAAAGCTAAACTTCGGTTATGAACCTAGAGCATGGGAAATTATGCATTTAGTAGTATTTTTTAAAAAAAATTAGTATCGTACTCCATAGCTTGTCTCAATGAGGGAAGCCATACCATCATTCCAGTCCACAGTATGATCCAACCAAAGGAGCCTCATTCTGGCGGTCAATCTAAGTAGATACTGCCAGCATAATGATTGTGATAAGGAAAAAAAATGTGGCTGCAGAAATGCCTCTGTGGTTGAAAGCACTGGCTACTCTTTGAGAGAAGCTAGTTTTGAGTCCCATCATCTGTCTACTGCCTTCTTTCGTCTTCCATCAGCACCAGATGTGCATACGATGCATGGACATCCATGTGGGAAAGACATGAAAACCCTTGAAAAAATTTTTTTGATTGAAAAAAGAAAGAACCAGAAAAAGAAGGAAGTGGTATCAATAGTCTCCCAGATGCTGTGTCACTCTGGGCTCCAAGAATCACCTCCCACCAGATGGAGAGTGTGGTCCGGCTCCTCGAGAAGGGATTAGAACTGCTTTCCGGGCAAAACGATGACGCCATGCTTTACCCTCTGGAATTATCACCTTACATCCAGCAAGTGTGTCTCATTATCACACATTGCTGGTGAGAAAGCAATACATTAAAGACATAAAAACCAGCCTCAAGTCGAATAGGGAAAAGAGATTCACACTGAGATTGATTTTAAAAGTTCTTACCATTCCTTTCTCCTTGATCTACACGTAAAAGAACACGGCAAAATTATGTTCTCTCTCACTTCCCTTCAAACACTTCCTCCGTCAAAGCTGGTTTTTTCATACTCAAACTCATAGAGATGGTGTTGTCTGATTCATGGGAATTGGTGTTTGCTGGGCACCTACAGCGTTCTGTTAATAACATGGATCTGACAGCTTAAGCGTACATCTCAGAACTGTATATGATAGAGATTTATATCCAATGAACTCCAAATCAGAACCCGGAGCTCAAGGCATTAAATACAGGATTTCTTGTATGTAGTGTTAAATAGTGAGTGATACTCAAAAGTTAGGCCTGTGTAAATTTGAAGTTCAAGTTTTTCATCTATATCAGCTTCCCCTCTGCAACACAAGGAAACTTCAAAGATATTTCGAAGTGAATCACACCAAATTGCATGGACCACAGGGAAAGCAGTATTCAGAGAAGAATGCATAGCTATGAACAATGTTGTAAATAAGACCTTACGTCAATCAGTCAGCTTTCCCAAGTCAAGAAATGAAGAGGAAGGGGGACAACTAACCAGGAAGGAAGAAAGCTAAAAGGAAGAAAAATATTAGAGTTGAGATAAAATAGAGAAGAGTGAAAAATAAATAAAATTAAAGTTCTTTGAGCACTTGGGAGTCAGGAGCAAGACGATCTCTACAAATTCAAGGTCCGGCTGGTCTACATAGTGAATTCCAGACCAGCCAAGGCTATGTATTATGAGACCTATCCTCCAAACAAACTGAAAAAAGAAAGTTATTTGAAAAGATCAGCAAAACTGATGAATCTTTAGACTAAAAAAAGGGATAAGAATCAGATTATTAAAATCAACAAGAAAATTATTTTAATATGTAGGCGTGTTGAAATGACTAACTGATGTATCTTCCACAATCTGATTTTGTTTAATCAGCTAAGTACTTACCAGTATTAATTCATGTTATAGCTAGAGACAGATACATGCAACAGAGAGGTTAAGTGATTTACCAAAGTACACACAGCTCTTTTACTGGGGATCCAGGACCTGAAATAGGACAGTGTAAAAATTAATCCTCCTCTCTGCCCTTTATCCATTCTATGTCATTGCCTTTCTTTGATGTAGCTCAACTGCTTCAAAAGGTCTTATTTCTGCCCTTACCAAAACCTACAAAGATGATAAAACACCCACCTCAAGTCTTCTTTGAGAGCAACAGAAAAATAAATTGTACTTACATTATATATGTATGTGTGATATTAAATTTTTATCCTCCCCTCTGGCAACAGAAAAAAAATGATTTTATTAGATTTCACTACCATAAAAAGGGACTTAATTGGCTCCAGATGAAAACCGAGCTCATTGTCGCCCTGTGTAGGGAATACCCAGAGGCCTAAGCAAGCCAAATTTTGCACTGTAGCAAGTGGGAGAAGCCTCTGAAGACAGGTCAGCCAGCCTTTGAGACAAAGGTCAGAGTATCAAGAAGTTTTGGGGTGGCCCTGGATTGGGGACTGGTTTGCGAGTGTAGAATATGCTTCTAACATGGCTCCTCGACACTGTTCCAGCTTCATCAAGACTAAGGATTCGCTGGCAAGAAAACAAACAGAATCAAAATTCTCCTATTAGGCCATTAATTCATCTACGTTGTAGACAAAGGAAAAAAAATATAATTATAAACTACTGGCAACCAGGGCAGTGTATATGGGGTTCTACCAGGTAAAATTGTTGACTCCTCTCCAAATCTTTCCCTTCCTTGACTATATCTCCCCTTTTCAAATAAAATTTCTGAAAATTTCTTCAGTATATAATTTAAGTGTGTGTGTGTGTTCTGTATTCTATGCAGATCCTTATTAATCTACCTGTTTTCCTTTTAGTGAATTTTGTCTTTAGGGATCTTAGACACCATCTGAATGTCTAACTATTTGTAATGTCTACAAATACACACCCTACCCTGTAGACTGCAATGAGAATGATGAAGGACTAAATGTGTTTTTTTTTGTTTAAGTGATAATCACTGAGAAATATAGATTGCCAGTCAGAGTCCCTGTGGGAGACAGATGTCACTCTCTACTGGGATTAATTGGCATTTCAATGTAGGGAGTATTTACAACTTCTAAATTGAATGATTAGCACCTCAGGCCTTAGCACCCAAAGACCTGATGGGTGAAAGGGGGAGATTTATTCTGGGAATCTACAGAGTAGCTAAGTAGAGGGGACCACTAGGTAAGAACTAAGCCTACCCAGCTAGGCTACCTTAACCTGAAAGGAAGGGAATCATAAACAAATACCTCTAAATTCATTCTTTCCCTGACTTTTGAACTTTTATCAGTGCCTCCCATTGCCTGAAGCCAACATGCCGAGCGGAAGGGAAACAGGTAAGATTCCAAGAACCCCAGCAAAGGTTAAAAGTGCAGGCAGAGAGGGCCAATAAAAAGGCCCTATGCATCTGCCATTTCTATAGGCCTGAGATCTTGGGTGATAGTTCTAGCTTACCTCCCATCTACTTGCTGAGTACTTACATGCCTTAGCACCAATTTTCCTAATTCTTTTGTTTTACATATGCAGTTCTTCTCATTTGTGATGCATTTATTTTTACCCCAACTAAAAAGCATGGAATATGTTTGACTCTTCCTTCCCTTTGATTTTTCCCATGAGTGAGTATTTCTAGACAATTGTTCTGAAATTTTGGTTCCCTTTCCAGTTTTTTCCCTTTAATCAATACCCTAATGTTCTCTGTCCTATAGTTATGCAATGATTGCCTGACTCAGTTCCCACTAACTCTTCTTTTTTTTGAGCCATTCTTTTACAGACGTCACCCTGCTATCAGTTACCTTTCTAAACCGAAGATCTAATCGTGGCATTCCTTTGTGAAAATCCCTAAAGGACCTTTGTTGCCTTGGCATAAAATCTAAACTTTGCACACAACCTACAAAGCATTAACCTGCACTGTTGGTAGCCCATGTATTTTATTCAATAGACTTCTTTTGAAAACACTGTGTCAGGTAAGGCACCAGATAAATGTAGCCACTAGACAGCAACAGGAGTAGCTGATGAATAAAATTTCAAATCAAGTGACAGTCAGTAGGAGCCAGAGAAAGATTAACTGATGAGACATTTTGGGGTGTGGGTCAGGCAAGAAAATGGAAGACCGTAAAGATCTAATCAGTCTGCAAGAAACAATTCAGTTAGAGGGTGAAAATATCTGAATAGAGAAAAATGTAAGTTCCTGTGAATCAAGCAGACAATAGCAAGGTTAATTTGGTGAACTTAAAGAAGAGTTACAATCATAGTCTTCAAGAATAATGAGTGAAACGGTATACTTTCACTATAGATAAATTGTACCTTTTTGTTTGTTTGTTTGTTTCTCCAAACAAGGTATCTGTAGTATGGAATTCCGACTGTTCAGGAATTTACTATGTAGATCTGTCCCTGTCTGCTTTTCCAGTGCTGGGATTAAGGTGTGTGCCACCACACAACAATCATTTTTAATTGAAAGGAACTTTATTGAGGATGGTGAGTGAGTTCTATATGATTCTGGGCATGTAATTAAAAATGTATGAATTTTATTGAGTGTGGTAGTGCAAGCTTTTAATGCCAGCACCCAGAAAACCCAGAATAAGAGAAAATAAAGTCAGAGAAGAGTTAAAATATAGTTGTACCTCTCAGCATGTATGAAGATAAATTTCAACTTCAAAGATTAAAAAAAATTCATCATGGGCTGAGTTTAGCAGTGCACGTCTTTAATCCCAGCACCCAGCAGGCACAGGTACGAGATGTTTGTGAGTTTAAGGTCAATCTAGTCTACACAGAGTTTTCCAGGACGACTAGGGTTATATGGTGAGACCCTGCTGCAAAACAACCACAACAAAAAACAATGCAAACAGAAATAACCACACAACGGCAGCAAACCATTACCATTTATAGTATCCACATTATCTCTCTTTTTCCAAAAGGACCATTTTGGAGTCAAAAAGACTTGGGCTTTCCCTGTCATTTATCAGTTGTATACAACTGGACAGATTTCATTTTTAAAATTTTTTGTAGCTGAGCCTCCCATCCTGAGCCTTCCATCTTGGGTCTCAAAGGACTCTATCTGAGGTTTAGCAGGAAAAATAATAAATGAACTCTGTCATTATGTGTTGTTTATCAGAATATATAGAAATAAATAAAATCTTATGAACCTACCAGGACATTTCAAAATGACTTTTTTTTGGATATTCGTTTTGTTTTGTTTTGTTTTGAAAACTCACCTTAGTTTCTTTTGATGCGTAGAACTTCAACAGAGGCAAAAAATAGCAGGAATAGTGTTAGGTGACTGATAAAGAGTCTACACTGTGCCAGTAGCTTAGTTTTATAGTGACAGATAAGATGCAGAAATGTCTATGGAGGCAGGGATGTGTGGCAACGCCAGGTCAAAGATTGAAATCAAATTTAAGCAAGCCTTGGAATGATCTCAACTTTGAAAAAGTTTTATTTGAGACACCCACATCCTAAGTGGATACGTGGTTTTGAATCTTTAAGATAGCACAAGACTTCTCTTTGTATTATTTTACGTTGAGCACGCTGCAAGAATGAAAAATAGTTACTAGGCAACGGAAAACCAAAATGAAATTAATCATTTGTGGAAATCTGAGTACTGATGGCTGTAAGCCTGGGGGATTTCAGACATAGTTGAACTTGAATTCAGGTCATCGGGATATAAACTTGAGTCTTGTTTGGGAAGTAAATAGGAATTTGAGACGACCAAGCAGGTTGGCATTTTCTTATCTTGCTGTCTATCTTCAGAAATACAGAAAGCCAGCCAGGCAATTACAAAAGAAGAGGCCAGAAGCAGAAACAGCCTGTTTTCAGTACTGTTTAACGTATTTATCAACAAGGTAAAGATTTGATTTCATTAACTCTTAAGATCATCTAATCTATTCTTCCACCTGACTTCAAAGTCTAGTCTCATAAATATCAGAAGGCCTTTATTAGAGAAAATTCTTGATGCATTGCTGATGACAGCTTGGGAACAGTTCATAGCTAGGAAGGTGATTGTGTAACCTGTATGTGTACCACTAAAGACAGGAAGCCATGTTAGTCTATGTCCTCTAAGGAACAGATGCCAAGACAGAATCTGACATGAAAGAGATGAGATTGATTGGGGTTATATATCTGCGAGGGAACTGTGCAGGGAGAGACTCACCTGGGAGAGTTGTCTGACCCTTAGGAGGGGAAGAAAGGAGCCAGGCAGAAAGAAAAATAGGGAAACAACAAGCCAGGTAGACAAGAAGGAAGGTAGGGATTAGACTATCTTTAAAAAAAAGAAAGAAAGAAAGAAAAAGAAAAGAAAGAATCACAAAGATGTATTTAAAGAGATTCTGTACTGCATTTTCCCTTTTTATCATGTATCTGCAGTATCTGAAATTTTTACGGCGATTATTAGTCCAGATAGTATGATGTCAATTACATAGAGGGTGGCCTAATTCTACATTAAACATTCTTATGATATAAAAAGAAATAATTTGCTACTTGAGCAAAACAAAAAAGTAGCTGTGGCCCATGGCTGGGGGAGATAGATGAAGAGAATTTGAACATATTGCCTCAATTAAACCATGAGACATATTGCCTCAGTTAAACTGTGAGAGCCTCAATTAAGCAATATAAGCCACTCTGAGATGTCCTGAGAAAAGTGACATGTCAACCAATGTCTTTAAATTGAACAGGGATGAGGAGAGCATGTGTTGTGACTTAAGAACAATATGTTCCTGTTGAATTCATAAAGCAAAAGATGTTTTTAACTTAACTTGTAAATAGTCTCAAAATTAACAAGCTGCTGTGAAATAAAGAATAGTACAAAACAAAAAGTACAAAGTGGCTATATATCCTTTAGATTCATCTTCTGCTGACATTTTACTACACTGGAGGTGTCATTGACTCTTGTCATTGCCCTTATTTTGGTAGATGTTTCTGTATCAATAGGGTAGTCCAGCTACATCATGGATTTTTTTTCTGCTATAGATACTTCAATGTATAGCATAAAAATAATAGGAAAGGGGTTTGCTTGGTTTACTTATATTATCCAATTTTCAAATTTAATAAATCAATCATTTAAATTTCCACTTAGTCAATTTATCCAATAAAGCCCTGTTTAGCACTTTTCTCTCACTCAGGGTCAAGGGATGTATTTTGTCATCTTGCCTCTGTTTAGCTTGTGTTAAACAGTAACATGAAGTAAGTCATCTTTTGATAAACTAAATCTCATTTGTTGTAGGATGTAAAATTTGACACAAAAGATGTGTCCTGTGCATTGCTAATATACATGTCTTAAAACACTTCCTAAAACATGGTAGCTCTCAGTAAATGATAAATGAATGGAGGAAGGAAGGATAAAGGAAGGAAGGAAGGAAGGAAGGAAGGAAGGAAGGATGAATTTTTGTAGATAGACTTTCTTTCCTACTGCTAGCCCCAAGTAATGACACAGAGACATTATCAATTATGAAAGCTTGACTAATAGCTTAGGTTTGTTTTTAACTGGGTCTTATAACTTAAATTAACCCACATCTATTAATTTACTTTCTGCCTTGTGGTTTTATTCCCTCATCTTCATAGTGCCTATCCTGCTTGCTCGATGTCTCCTGGCATCTCTGCCTTCTTCTTCCCAGGATTCTCTCTGCCCCAGAAGTCCTGCATAGCTGTTGGCCATTGAGTTTTTTTATTAAACCAATCAGAGTGACACATCTTCACAATGTGCAAAAAGATTATTTCATAACAAATTTTTTATGACTGTTCATATTTTCTTAAGGGGATTTGACATAGTTGGGATTTATATTTTTTAATTTTGTCTGTGTAAATAGTTCAAATGTCACTTTGTAAAACTAGCTTTGTATATATTTGTGAGGATGTCAGTATGTGGAGAGATTAAGTGTTCTTGAAGATCTCACGTCTGTTACTCCCTGCTCATACCATTACCTTAAGTTCCTTCTCATCTCTATGCTAACCTAAGCCTTTAAGAATGCTTGAAAAGAAAATGGAAATCCAGGCTCTGTGGCATGAGGATTGGCATCCAGAGTGACTGTGCTCTGAGCAATGCGAAACATTTGCTCCTTGCACCAATAACCATGATGAATTTGGATGTGCAAATATATGCCTTCATTGTGCTAAAAAAATAATACTGGCTTCTATCAGCATGCTCATTGTCAGAATGCATACAAAATAGGAGGTTCAGTGACACTGTGTCAATCATAGTTCTGTAAATGGAATGTCCAGGAAAGTTCTCCATGAGTTACTAAAATCTCTGTCTTAGTCAATACATATATGACATCATTCTCGATGGAATAACAGCAGGTTGATAAAGGAGAAGAGTGCTTTAGCCTCTTGCAGCCATGCTAAGGATCTCACTCAAAGACTCGCTTAAGAATCTGTCTTCTACTCTCAGAAACCTACTACTCTGTTCCTCATGTGAACCAAAGGTCAACTACCAAATATTCATATAGATATTGCTTACAGTGTAATATAAATTAGTTGTAACTGGACTCAAGTTATATATACAGTCTGGTTTTATCTGGTAAAGAACAAGTAATAAATGAGCGAAAGGAATGACACCATTGATGCCCAGTTGCAGATTTTCAAGTGCTAGGCCAGGGGATGATTCAGAATACCTGAGATTACATTGTTGGCTAAAAGATATACATATGTTTTGCTGATCACAAGTAAAGAAACTGAGTTTTTAAAAGCATTTTTATAGGCTCATATTTTAAAATTAAATCTAAGGAAACTGGTTGAATTTGCAAGCCATTTTGTGCCTTAATTTCTCTACACGTCAAGTAAAAATAATTACACGAGTTACAGATTCTGTGATAGAAATACATTAGGTAATGACAGAATGTGCTTTTTGTTTTCTTAAAAAAGCAGTGCCTACTATTATTATAACTGCTATTCTTACCTTTGAAGGAATTCCTTTTCTTACCCCTCAATCACAGAGAAAGAATGGGTTATAAATCTTGACTGGCATCTTACCTTCTCTTTTGAAAGTCTAACCTAGTGGGATGGCAAGAAAGGGTAATGTTTTAAATGAAAAGTCTTAGCGTTAATCTCTATTTGACACATGCTTCCAATTCAAGCTAACACAGAAAGGAGGGCTTATTAGGGGAAGACTTGATTCCCTGCCTCTCGCTCCTCTTCGTTCCTCTACCAGCCCTGCTCCTTTCAGTTACTGAATTTATAAATGGGAGAGATCCCTCAGAACATGATGTATTCTTGCAGAACAGTCTTGGGGACAAGAAGAATGATTGACAACTGCAGAAATTACATCTGAGGTTTGGTCTTGCAGGAAAAGGGGCACAAATTGCCTGTGAATTATCTGCAAGTCCCTGATGAGCTCGAGGACAAAGTTTAAGAGGCTTCATTCTTTCCCCAACACTCCTGTTCATGTATCTCCCTCTGTTATAATGCAAACACCCAAGAGGAGTCATCCCTGCAAAAACACCCAAGAGGAGTCATCCCTGCAAAGACACCCAAGAGGAGTCATTCCTGCAAAAACATCACTTTTGTTCTTTATCCTTCTCAAATATGGTGATGGTAAATGTGTAAATGCTAATTGATACCCTTTGTCACCCACATTCTGAGTATGTTTCAGAACAGAACAGAAAGGATATATAGCTCTTACTGGTGGACTCATAATCTAAAAAAGAATTGAGGCTTAATGCTATAAAACACATGGTATTAATTTCATAGGATAGAATTTACTTGTTTGTATATGGTCTTGACATGCTAGGTAAATGCAATGCTTTTGAATTACATCCCTACATTGGATACAAATCACTTAATCTGCAAAAATTTGTTACTTTTCTAACTGCATCACCAGAGAAGAACGAAATGTAGTAGAACAATGATGATAATAATGATGATTAATACATAGAAGTTCAAAAGGAACAAGTTATCTTCCTAACTAAGAGTTCATGGAAAAGGTGAGGCCATAGATTTTGGAATTAGCAGTGTTTGGACTTATGTAGTTTTCAATACTTATTTGATGAGATATAGCAGTATGTTGTGAGGTATTTGATTATACTGTGTAAAGATATGTCACTGTGATTGGTTTAATAAAAGCCTGAATGGCCAACAGAGAATTCTGGGAAGAAAAAGGGGAAGTCGAAAGGAGACACAGAGGAAGTAGGAAAGCAGGATGGATATAATATATAGATGAAGTAAACGAGCTTCAGGGCAGCACATAGATTAATAGAAATGGATTAATTTAAGCTATAAGAACTAGCTAAAAAACAAGCCTAAGCTATCAACCAAACTTTCAGAATTAACAAGAAGTCTCCATGTGGTTATTTGGGACCTGACTGGTGGGACAGACAAGACTCTTTACAGTGATGTTTAAAATGTGGTCTGCAAGCAAGGAATGGTTGTCAAACTTTTTGCTACATATCTGGATATATTAAGTGTTAAAGTTTGCAAAGATCTATGATGTTATACTGAATAACATATTAGCACGTTGTTGGTTTGTCTTTGTTTAAATTTTGTAATTCAGTAATTCGTTTTTGATCTTATTTTAATAATTTGTACAACAAATGGAAGGAAAGTAGGGAGTTTAGCATGGATAATCTGAGAAACACTATTCTTAATGTTGTACAGTAACTGATCAAGTAAACAGAAGCCACCTGGAGTTCTTACCTTGGTGAGCACCTTAGCAGTTTTGAATAGCAAAGACCCAGAGAGGTACACATAGGTAGGGCAGTTTCTGCTCATAGTGGGTCTTCCCAATAGCCCCATTGACATGTGGCCTTCCTCTGGAGTCAGACCACTGATTTTTACAGACCTTCCCCACTGACTTCTATAAGGAGCCTAACATTTGGTTTTGTTCTTCCTTATCCTTTTACAGCTGGTTTGTCTTTCTGTATGTTTTCCTTTCTTCAGTCATAAGTTGAGTAATTGATTATCAGAAACTTTTATTGTTTTGAGATTAGAATAAAATGATTTTTTACTGAAAGGTAAAAAGTATAAAGATTTTAACTTTGATTTAAAAGATGGATTATATAGGGTGGTATCTCGCAATCATATTAACTTGGGTTCAAATCATGGTTTTACAATTTAGTAGCTAGACATTCCAGATAAACTTCCATACATTTTTAAAAAACTTATTTTATGTATGTAAGTGTTTTGGCTGCATGTATATATATATGCACCATGTATGTTCTTGGTGCCTATGGAGGTCAGAAGAGGTCATTGGAGTCACTGGAACTGGAGTTATGGATGGTTGTGAGATAGCATGCAAGTGCTGGAAACCAAACCCAGGTCTTCTGCAAGAGCAAGTGCTCTTAGCTGATGAGCCATCTTTCCAAGACCAACCCTCATTATTATTATCATTATCATCTTCATCCAAAATTATCATCATTATTATTATCGTTATTATTATTTAGCTTCATTTTCCAGTATGTAAACCAGAAGCTTTAATGGGCAGAGTAATTGTGAAGATTAAGTGACATAAGGAAGTAAGGGAACATCTTAGGGTTTCTATTGCTGTGAAAAGACACCATGACCATGGCAACTCTTATAAAGAAAACATTTAATTGAGGTGGCTTATTTACAGCTTCAGAGATTCAGTCCACTATTATTACTATCATGGATAGCACAGTGGTGTGCAGGCAGATGTGGCACTAAAATAGTTGAGAGTCTTACATCCTGAAGGTAAGAGGAAGTTGACTGAGAGTCACACTGAGGGAAGCTTGAGCATCCTCAAAGCCCGCCCCCACAGTGACACACTTCCTCCAACAAGGATACACCTCCTAATAATGCCACTCCCTTTGGGGGCCATTTAAAGGTTGAAATAACTTCCCGTAATAAAGTTTTGAAAAAAGAAAAAGCATTCTTCTTTACCCATTTTCAATGAATATATTTCAATTATTTTTCTTTAAAATCACTGAAAATATTGACAGAGATCCCATGAATAGAATAAGAGTTATAATAAAAATACAATTAAAATTTATGCCCATTAATTTAAAAACACACATTAGATTTGGTAGACCCTTTAAAAATGTGGCTGGATCTTTCCAAGGTCAGATACTCTTCACTCTGCTTAGAACTCTTTGCTCCAGTATGAATAATTTTCCCAGGCATATAACATGGCTTATTCTTAATTTCACTCCTTTGTATTAGTGCCATTCTTGAATGGATCACATGACTCCCCTCTGCACTCCATCTCTTTTCAAAAATGTTCAATATTTATATCATCCAGGAATTGACCCAAGGAAATTTGATCAACTTTCTTTGATTTGTGAAATTGTAGGTTCTGCCAGGGTGCTATACCAGGCCCTACTTATTACACCCCCCCTTAGCTTGTTTTCCTACACTTTCCCTATATATATTTTTTAAGGTTGTTTTTTTTCCTTTGAAATGAGACCCAACCATTCCCTTGGTTGTGCTTATAGTCAGAACATTCAGGATGAGAAAGACTATCAGTTGTTCAAGATCAGACATTCCATTGTCTATTCCAAACAGGGAAACGGCCAGGTTGGTTTCTTGTTTGTTTCACCTTTTAGTTTTGTGCTTTTATTCCATAGCCCTCTATTACTTAGTGGGGAAATGGTATTTCTGGCTGAATGAGAAACAGGGGCATAAACTTTCAGAGAAAGTTCTAGAAGAAACAGCAGACAAGGGACACAGAATGTGATGGGAGATGTGAGCGAGATGGGCAGAAGCAGGAAGAAAGGTGGCCTCAGGTGCACACCCAGCCAATCGCAAGCATTTCAGGAGGAAAAAGAAACCAATTAAGCCACAACTGAATAGTTCTGCCCAGCTTCTATTTTGTGCTCAATAAACAACACTACTCTCACTGCCAATGAGAGCAGCAACATAGCATGTCTTTTCTCCCAGCACCAACTCTAAACAATCTACTGGATTTGGGTCAAAATAGTAAACTTCCAGCATGTTAAAAATAATAATAAAAAAACCCAGAAAAACAAATCTGGCATTTTCCTTAAGGGCTGCGAGGGTGAATGCAGGACAAGAGCCAGGGAGAGGAGCTGCTATAAAAATAACTAGTGCAAACATCCTTGAACTGATGTTTTCTATAAAAATCCCATGGCTGTGAATTGGAAGGAGTGAAGCCGTGAAGGGGAAAGGAATGGGGAACCGAGTGGTGTCTGCTTATCGTCAGTCAGCTTTCATGTAAAAGTCATGGCAGGGTCAGCAACAAACCAGCCAGGTGGCAACTCCAGGCTACGCTCCCATAAATAACAGTTATGTACTAATGTCACACAACCAGAGTTAGATGTAAAGCATATGGGATGGAAACATTCTGATGTACAGATCTAGAAACTAGCAATGCTTGCTCAGTTTAGGGTCTACTTTCAGTACTGGACTTTGGAAACCATTGAGAAAATAAAGTAGTAAAACATTAGAGGGCGGAAAAAGAGCCCCAGGTATACATTTTTTTGAAATTATAGTATTTACTTTAAAAACAAACAAACAAACAAACAAAAAACCCTTAACCTTAAGGTTTGGAAGAATGACTATTTGATGAAGTGATTAGGAATTGTTGAGAGCCCACAACACCACACACCAATTTTCACTTGAATTCCATTCCTGCTATTTACTTGTTCACATGCCCTCTGGGAAGTTCCTTAACCTCTCATGCCTCTGTTCGCTCTGTACAAAGGAAGGAGGGGAGCATAATGGAGATAGAACCCGCACTAAGGGAAGTTATGGGGATTGAGTCTTTACAGGGGAACCCAAAAAGCACTGTCTAGTAAATATCCTATCCTGTTTACTTAACTTGTTACATATGGAACTAACTTATTTTAAATAGACTGTTTGTTGGATGCTATGCTAGTAAATTTTTACTTGTACTGTCTTATTGCTTCTATTGGCGTGTGGTCATGCACACAGTGCTAGATTTCACAAATACACATTCTTTCATGTCTGTCATCTTCACACACTCTTCCAGCCTCATTACTTCTTCAGTCTTTCTTGAATGTGCATGGATATATCTGTATATGTGTGTAAATATGTGTGTGTGGTGTATTTGTGATCTATGTAAAACTGAGTGTTCACAAATGAGAGTATTTGTTTGAGTCCTTTTCTCAGAAGATAACATCATTTTAGTCTTTATAATTGAGTCTGCAAACCATTTCATCCTCTCATCTGTTGACTGACATCTAGGATGACTCAATAACACGGCTATATACTACCTTATTTAATCTTAAAACCAGCCTCATGAGTTAAAAACTTTTATAGGTAAAGTAATTGAGGCTTTGGTATGAAATTTATCAAAGGGGTCTTATCTAAGCCAATCTTCCAACTTATGCTTTACAACAAATGAAAGTTACAGTGTGTTAAAACCTTAGCACATTTTTCTTTCACTTGCTCAAAATGTTTAAATTTGAAGAGAACACACACAACATACGTCCATCTCAGAAGAAAAAAAATTAAAAAAAAAGAATTAGAGGGGCTATTGTTTTAATGTATTGACTTAGGAGAACTGTGTTCCATTCACAGTAAATACTGAAAATAAAATATTAACTCAGCGTTTGCGTTTCATTTCTCTTAACATTTATTAGGAGCCCACTATTTTGGTGGCCAGAATGAAGAATATACTTCTTGAGGTGTAGGGAGTGAAAGTGACTTTCTACTGCCAGTTGATTTAAGATGCAGGATTTAAATCCTCAACAAAAACTGCATTGCTCTCCACGAGAGCGGCTGAAGAAATTCCCCAGCAGAAGCTAAGCTGCCGGCTTGCAGAGATCCTTCCCACTGAATGAGACCAAGTTTCTTGCAGGCCACTTATTCCCGGCGGCGAGAACTGGGCGTGTCTGGAAACAAATTCAAATTCCACGCTCCAGGAGTGGACTTCCGGGGCCCGGCTCAAGGCTCGGAGACCCGCCCCCTAAACTGTGCA
>LOJH01000758.1:31528-43213 GCA_001685095.1 Ellobius talpinus
TATCTATCTATCTATCTATCTATCTATCTATCTATCTATCTATCCTCTATCTATTTATTTTGAGATGTGGTCTTACTGTGTAATAATGTCTGACCAGTGCTAACTCACAGAGATTCACCTTAATTCTGTATCATAAAGGATTCTTAAAGAAGATATACATTGGTTGGAAATGTAAATTTTTTTACTAGGAAACTAAGCCCTCTTGCACATAGTTTAATTTCTTCACCATGCATTGATTATTCAGTCGCTATCCAAATAAGTTATATGTAGTGCGATTTCTAACTGGTCTTAATGCTAAAAACCCAGAGCCAGATATTAGGAGTGAAAGCTGGAAGATCAGAGAAGCAGAACAGCCAGCCACTAGTTCTTACCCCTACGAAATCCTCAGACTGAATGGGGTACCCTGTCTCTACAAGTCCTCAAACTGAATGCTGTCTCTATAAAACCTCAGACTGAATCCTGAGCTCCTGTCTTTTCCCGTCTTATACTCCTCTCTCTGCTCAGCCATATCCCTTCCCCTCTCCACCTCCCTAGTGCTGGGATTAAAGGTGTGAGTCACCATTGCCTGGCCTCTATGACTAACTAGTGTGGCTAGCTCTGCATTCTCATCTTCAGGCAAGCTTTATTTGTTAAAGCACAAACAACATGTCACCACATTTCCCCTTTTTTGTCTAAAATAAAGAAGGTTATAACTAATATAAGAAAAACTATATAAGTATAATAACTATGTGCAATATATACAGGCAATAAGTATATCAACAATGTCTAGTCCATTTATATTTGACAAATTCAGAGAAAATACTTCATTATCTATCATATCTTGATGAGTTCAAAGTGTTATACTTAATTCACTTTCTATCCTAACTTGCATTACCAAAACTATCTTTTAATGTCTCTCAACCTTATACACCTCTTTAGTGGATTTCTTTTCTGAACCTGGTAACAAGGAAAATTATAGCTATAAAGTATTCAACTTCGTCAGAGACCTGAGAAGGAAATAATATTACCTGAGTAAGCAAGAAGTGCAAGCAAGTGACTTCTGGAAAATGTGAGACATGACAAAAACAGCTGGATGCCTGAACAGTCACCCAAGGTTCCTCTGTAATGTTGGGGCATCCATCTTCAGCCTATAGGCCTAGCATATATAACAGACTTTTCTATGAAGCAGGATTTTTGAAGAGCTGTTCCCACTTGTCTTTGCAAGGTTTGGCTGTCACTCTCTTTTGTGTCCTGCTTGTCCTGCTTGATAGCATACTACCAGCAGTCGAGGCACAAGAGCACTTCCTTGCCCAGTGGCTTACTTTTGCCAGAAAGAAAGTAAACTCCATGTGGCTTTTCTTCGATACCCACTATCTTCTTTGAAGTAAATTGGTGCTACCAGAGCAGACATGTCTCATTGTCATAAAAAAGAATCTTTGTTATTAAAACATCTTAAATGCCATATTACGCAGATCTCTGAAGTGATTGAAGACCACGTGTCTACCTAAAATATATCTGTTTGACCTTGAAAACATGCCTAACATACCTAACAAGTTCAATTGTAATAGCTGACTAACTACTAACCTGTATTTCCTTATTATCCTAAATAGTTGGTTATAATAACTTTCAAGGGATAAAATTTGCATTATATTGTTAAATAAGTTGCATAAGTACAGTACCTTGAACAAGATTAGAAATATATCTGTGGTATGTTCTAACAAAAATAACCTTAAATTTGTATCTTATACAAAAATACATATCAATGTAAAATAATTAAAGCTAGTAATTGCTTCTTTGGTTTAAAAGTAGATTCAATAATCTCCCTTTTAATCCTATTTCTATATCCCCCATTTTCTTTTCAAAGTAGATTCAATAATCTACCCTTATATCTTATTATATTTATATCCCCCCATTTTCTTTTCAAAACAAGAGCCCTGAATCTAAATCCTTTGTTTAACTTTTTCCTTGACCATTACTAATAACAACTTGTAAACAACCACTCAAAACAATGACAAATATCCATAACCAATGCACAACCAAAAAAACACCCACTCCACCTCTTGGGAATGTGGGCGCCATGTTCTTAATTTTATTTCCGTGTCAGCAGGGTGACAGCATCTTTAGGGGATCCCAAAAAGAAATTTTTTTGGTTAATTTTCAAGTCCTGGGAGAGGTGGCTGTATCATTTGTTGTCCAGTCTCTGCGTAATGGGAACATGTAGGGCTTGTCTCACCTCCTGGTTAGAGCAGTCTGTGAGGCTGGATCATCTCAGCTAGCCACCTACAAATTGTCCTGAGCAGTTTGTAGTCCAAAGCCGATCTTTAGATGGTGCCTTTTAGCTTAGTAGTGTTATCTTTGTCCTTGTAGAACTGTTGTGGGGCCCCATCATCCTTTTGGAAACTTCAAAGGTCACTGTTAGGTGTGGTCATGGTTCTCTGCAGAAAACTTAAACATTTTAAATGTTATATGCAGCAGATCTCAGAGAGGTTAAAGGATCAATATTTGTTATGTACATCCAGAGTACAAAAACTTAATTCCTAGTTACGTGATAGAGACTCAAACCTGAGATCATGTACAGGAAACTAGATGAAGCCTTTTTTTCTAGAATTAGTATGACCATTAATATCATGACAAAAAGTTTAAAATGTGTGTGTGTGTCTGTGTATATATTAATCTTATAAATTTTGAGCTAATATTTATACCTTAAGAAAAGCATTAAAGAGTCAAAATAAAATCAAAGGATTATGAGATTAGTGGCAATAAAATAGTCCTTAAATTTTTGTTTTTTTCTGTTCCATATCTGACATAGACAGAGATTTTGGATTTCACTTTAATAAGCATGTTTGGGTTTAGAGAAGGGAAGAGCCACACTCCAACTCCAAAGCCAGCTTTAATTTTTAATTAGACAGGGACTACAAAAGAACTGTTTGCATTATATGTCTATAGAGAACACAAGAAACAAACATTTGGGAAGGTTTATGAAATATTATCCTGTTGGAAATGTTATACACCGATAGGCCAATTTACTCCCTTTTCTTGGGGCTTTACTCCCTTTTCTTGGGACATTTTTTCTGGATGATTTGTCGTTTTTCTTCAGATGTTTTATTTGCCTAGTGATCTTCAGATTCCTTAGCTGGATCCTTTTTTGTTGTTGTTGTTCTTGTTTGTTTGATTTGTTTGTTTGAGACAGGGTTTCTCTGTATAGCCCTGGCTGTCCTTAGAACTCATTCTATAGACCAGGCTTTTGAGATCATGATTCTATACCAATATCTATACCCTGTTGCTGAATTTTTGCCCTCAGATTCTGGGCTCTGGTTTTTCTAATTATGCCTTCCAGATCTGTAGGTATGTTTTTTCTGTGTTGGATGCAACATCTTCCCATTCTTAACGTACTGGCTGGTTTTGTGTGACAACTTGACATGAGCTAGTCATCAGAAAAAGAAGCCTCAGTTGAGGAGATGCCTTGATGAGATTTGGCTGTCAGGCATTTTCTCATTAGTAATCACTGGGGGAGGGCCCAGCCCATGGTGGGTGGTGCCATCTCTATGGTGTTGGTCCTTGGTCCTATAAGAAGATGGACTGAACAAGCCATGGGAAGCAAGCCAGTAAGCAGCACCCCTCTATGACTTCTGCATCCGCTCCTGCCTCTGGGACCTATTTAAGTTCCTGTCCTGACTTGCTTCAGTGATGCTCAAGTGTAAGCCAAATAAACCCTTTCTTCTCCAACTTGCTTTTGACCGCAGCAACAGAAACCCTAATTAAGACAGATAGTAACACGGGCAACCATTCATTCATAAAAATGACTTCAATTCTTTCTCCAAGTAAAATCTCAAAATTAGTAGTTAAAAACTGTGGCTAGGTCCCCTCTGCTTATACTCTGTGACCTTCTTGAGAACACTATCCATTCCTAACTAGAGTACCAGAGTGAAGGATGGTTCTGCTAGCCTCTGCCTATGTTGAGAGTGAAGTATGGTTCTGCTAGCCTCTGCCTATGTTGAACTTACTGGTCCTTGGTGGACTTAGGGCTCCAGGGTAGCTAGTTACAGATACAACGAAATATTATTTATTTTATGTTTATTGGAAGTATCCAATAAACTTTTGTTTTTGGAACACCTCCTGTTCCCCACATAGGATGTGTTTTCTGGTCTTAGGTCTTCTCACAGGAGTTCTCTGTTGTGTGTTCTTGTTTTCTGGAACCATTTGTCCTTAGGGAACTGTTTGGTTCTGTCTCATGTTAGTGTGGCTCAAATCCCCCTCATTGTAAAAGGAGCCAAATCTTAGAAATAGTAGATGGAAGAAACGAGCTTCAAACTCCAGTGGTGTCTTTCTGGAATCTTCCCTTGTTGCTGCTTCCTGGTAAGTTCCTTAAGGTTCTGGTGAGCACTAATTAAACCAGAGCAGGGAAGCACTTGACTTAGTATAGAGCCAACAGAGAGTGTCTGAGGAGTGATTCCTATTAGAATGTAGTCTTTTGTCTACAGTAGATGTCATCTCTTGAGTGGTGTCATTTCAAACGTGTGTACACAAGAGGCAGTAGATTAGCAGAAAACAGAAACATTTATATGGACCAGTTGATTATTTCTGATATTTAATAAAATATGCCTTGCATATTTCAGTATTTTGTAGTTGATTTATAATGACATTGAAAAACTTTTTAGCTTTGAAAGTTTTAAGAATCACCGTGAAGTATTACAATGTATAATTTATTCACAGGGTTGGTTTACATAACTGAAATATTGTTTCTTTAGGCCTTGTTTGTCAAAATTGAATTGAGTAGTGGTGGTTCTTAATTTGTGGTTAGTTCTTTACACTCTGCTAATGTTATGGTGAGCTCGACTTCCAGAATAATAGGTGAGAATGGCTCATAAAGGGAGAAAAAATCTTTTATTGAATCTGAAATATTGTTTGTGGCTTTACCAAAGAAATACAATTAATTTGCAAGACATTAAAATGTAGTATTAATTCATGTATTCTGCAAATATCTAGATATGCTTCTGCAGGAGCTATTGATTAGACTGTCTAAGCAGTGGATATGATTGCTTGATGTATGCATTGGAAATCTTGTAAAATGTTTTTTTTTTCAATTCTGTAAGATGTTAGGTTTTGAGTTTGTTGTCACATTGTAGGTTAGTGTTCCATTTTTCTGAGAAATCATTTTGCTTGTGCACGGCCCCTTTGCAGAAAAAGATAAAGCAAGTTTATCTTTCATCAGGTATTTGTACTTCTCTGTATTTGTAACAGTGTAAGGTAAAATGAGCCTGGATTCTCAGTAAAGGAATGTTTAGGAACAACCTTAGATAGCAATATTCTGTGAAGCAGCCACATGATGATTGCATTTCTTATTAGTTTTGAGGGGGATATTCAAATTATTAGGATACCAAATTCATTTTAAGCCTGTATTCAGGCATCATACCTCAGCTTTCTCAGCAATAACCTATATGAGAATGGTAATAGAGAATACATAGTTCTTAGAAAAAAAGACTGAGTGAAAGTAGGAGACAATATTTTATTATTTAACATTTCAATAAATGTGGAGTGGATTTATCCTTATTTTTTATTATGCACTTTTATGCAGTCTTGCCATATTGGTCGAATTTTCTTTAAAGACATAACAGTCAGTATGTAAGTACTATGTTACAGGGAAGTCTGGAAAGTGACCTTCCTTCGTAAGTCATGCCACCAGACAGGCTGGGGAAAGTCTTTAGTTTTTTCTGTGTTTTAATTGTTTTATTGAAGGTAGATATTTCCAAACATTTGATGCAAAGTATCTTTCTCCTTTCTTCTGACAATAGCTGCCACATTGGGCTGTTTTATAGAGCACACTGTGGCTGGTGAGGAACCCCAACTGAAGGAATAGAGGGGAACAGAGCATATACCTGGATGTAAGTTTGTGAGGTTCCTGGACTCGACAGCAGAGGAGAATATTCTGTGCCCCATGATTTGAGGTGGTGGTTATGTGGGAGCTGGTGTGTGGGAACACAGCGACAGAGCAGGGAGCGTGTTGATCACAAATCCATCCTTTCCTGCCGCGTGGTAAAACTGATGCTCCCTCTGCTTGTCTGCTCTTTTCATTCCTCTGCTCTGTGAGATGAGGCTCATAGTTAACAGCCCTTCAGAATCCAAAGCTCCCTTCACACCAAGGGGCTTCACACGGTTTTCCACACTTTTCAGTGCACCATTTGATGGAGGTGTGGTCTTTCTCTTCACTCTTACCTCCAAACAGAAACCATATGTTTTTCAACCTCCTGTCTTGTTCCCACTGTAGCCTCATACATTTTGGAGTCCAAGCAAGATGAGGGGTTCTACAGTTCTCATTCCAAGCAAAATGTTGAGATTTTTCTGAACCTCTTTCCTTTACATGTTCAAAGTGTAGTGATGCTTCAGCTACCACAATAATTGAAAACTATTCAACTTTTCATCCTAAATTTAAGACTATAAGAGTAAATATTTTGAAACAATGAAATTCATGTAGAGGGAAAAGTAGCTTCATATCTTTTGATGCCATTGTTCAGTCAAATATTGAACTATTTGATTTTTTTCTGACTAAGTGCTGGGTCCTACCCCTTTCTCTGATTGTTCTGGGAGCAGAAGTTGTCTGTGAGACCCAGATTTAAAACACCTGGTGCACTGTTGTTGACCCCCCAGTCCTGTTCCTTAACCTACTTACATTTCTTTAAAAAATTTTTTTGTCATTGTTATGACCCAGACTTTGCTCTTGTAACAAGAAAGGATGAGCTAATCTAATCTTATGTTTATTCTATTGGAGGAAATGGGCCATATAGCAGACCCTGGGCATTTATACCAGTTATCACTTAAGACCACTGCAAATCCTCAAGGTCTCAGAATCTTGTAGGATATCCAGAGCCTACAAACCTGTGGGATGAGAGTATTTGGTTAGGTGTACTTATCAGCCAGTTCACTCACTGCTTCCTCAGATCAGCTGGGACCGGGGAAAGATTCGGACGTGCCCACAGCAGGCTTCTAAGTCACTGTTCATCATGTGTATTTGTGATCTCTCTCAGGTAGTCAGAACCCAGTGTGTTCATTCTCTCAGGGATGGAGGATGAATAGAGATGGAAGATAAACACCTTGGTTTGACGTTTGTCCTTGTGTCATACTGTAGTCCCCTGAGATCCTGCAGCTGGCAGCATAGTGCTTGTGACTCAGGATTGAGTAAGACTCTTGTAGGTGCCTCGCTTGTAGATAGGATCTCAGAGATACAGCATCATCTAATCAGCTTCCCTCCAACCACACAAGAAATTAGACTGGCAATTAATTTTTTTGATTCTTTTTCGTTCCTGTTCACAGTTCTCTCAAGCTGCTATCTTTTGCTTAAGGTATATTATTCTACTATTTGTTTTTGCTGATCATATTGGTAGGCAAAGCTGTAAAGTTTGAAATTAACTTGCACTTCAAGCCTCATTTAGCTAAGATGGTAAATGGAGTGGGGCTGTGAGACAGACACATTGTATAACATTAAAAAAAAAACACAGACTCTTGTGCCTGTATGCATCAGCCTGCATGGAACGCAGCTCGTAGTCATCGCTTTCTGACAGGTGAAGGGAAACGTCGTCTAGATCTGTATTCTTTGCATCCAACCAATAATGTGTGGATATATAAAGCCACCATTCTTCACAAATTTGCATTTTGAATTTTTCTTAGCACCATGGTGGCATGTTCGGTACCTAGATGTACAGATCACAAACACTGCTGCTGCTCTTATTCTGGATCCAGCGGCCTAGAGTGAACTAGTAGTGTTAGGTTCCGATTGCATCTAGAACTGGTCCCAGTTCATTAACGCTAAATGCAGAAACCCATGGAGAGGTCCCTACCAGAGCTCCGACTGTTTGCCTTTCCACACTTGCTCTTCAGTTGGAGAGCCAGTGGCCAGGCAGGGGTGGTGACAATAGCAGCAGAGTCAAAGCAGGGTCTGTGCATTGCCGTGGCAGTTGCTGCTTTGCCCTGCAGGACTGTGGACCTGACTGCTGCCAGGGCTTCTCCATGGGCATCCAGTCTAGACTTTAACTTCCCCACCTCCCAACCCTTAAAAAAAAGATCCTGGGTGTTTAATGTTTTCAGGTTGCTTGAATTCTTAAAACACCATGTGGGTCAACATTTTCCTGGCCAAACAGAGTAAGTCTGTGGGCTGAGTTTGGCTGATGGCCAGTGAATGCTTGAACTGTCTCTTCTTGGCTCTTGAGAGTTGATTTTGAGTATCTTCTCCAGACCCTATGGCCTGTAGCTCACACTGGTTGCTAGACGTGGTCAGGGTGTTTACACCGTAGAAATCAGCAAATGGTGCAAATCTGGGCTCCCCTTAGCCTCAACCTTGAACCCACCCAAAGGCAGTTGTTTGCCACAGTTTAAGACTTTGTATTACATATTATAGCACTATAACATGACTTTAATAGAAATTTCTTAATCCAATTTGTTCTCATTATTTTATTTTTTTCAGAAAAGGAGCTCAAACTACTTCCGTTTGCTTTTCATTCATTCTTATTGTTGTGTTAGACTTTTTTCTCCTTATATGTGCAGTGTAAAATTCCAACATTACCCCCTCACAGTACGGAGTAATAGCAAGTATTGTATCACATGATGGACATTTGAACTGAAGAAAGTTTTCTTCTTGTCTTTTTTATAAAGCCATATTGCAGATTTCTCCTTTAAGAAAATTAATCCCTTTCAGATAGATTAATTAGGTAAATTTAAGGATGTTATAGTTCCTTTTAGCAGGGATTTGGAAATGTTCCACCTGAGGGCTTATCATGTCAGAAGTTATTTCTGGAGAAATTTTAAGCTTAGGAGTTACCCTTTTAATTACTAGTTGTTCCAACATTAGAAGTGACTATCCTGTTCAGCAATTACAGTGAAAGACAATGGGAAACTCTTAATTGATTACAAATTAATTTAGTGCCATTTTCTACAACTGAATTGACCTATTTCTTCTTTTCTTCTTTTTTATATCATAATTATTAGTCACTAAAGCATATGATGAGCTGGGGAGAGAGAGGGCTTAGTAGGGAATGTGCTTGCTATGCAAATGTGAAGCCTGGACTTCAGGTCCCCTAGAACCTATGTGAAAGCTGAGTTGGTATGGTGGCCTCCTGCAGTTCCAGCATTCAGAACTGGAGATAGGGGTTCCCCTGAGTAAGCTGGTTAATTATGCTAGATATAATGATAGACTTGTCTCAGTTAATAAGGTGGAGAGCCATCCTGGAAGACTTCTGTGTCAACCTCAGGCCTTGACACACAGGTATCACACATGCAAACATACATACAGGCACACTACACAAACATGCATGCAAAAAATAACAAGAACGTGACAGAATATAGTTTTCAATAAAATTAAGTCTACAGGGCAGGATTGTACAATTTAGAGTGACACATGGAATCCCTTGGGGGTGGCCCACCAGAGTGAGTCAGCTGGGTATGCTTGTTGAGTTTGGAGAGTTGTAGCTTGTGCTAGACCTTGGTAGGTCTACTTAGCTTTGCCTGCTTGTGATAATTATTTTATAAATTATGGGCCCAAAGCATATTACTATGAACCCCATGAGGCTGTGAGAGTTTTTAGTTTTAAAGGCTTTCTTTTAAAAAAAAAACCCATTCATTTTTATGTTATATATGTATGGTGTCGGGTTCCCTGGAACTGGAGTTGCAGACAGCTGTGAGCGGCCATGTGGGTGATGGGAATCAAACCTGGGTCCTCTGGAAGAACAGCCAGTGCTCTTAACCACTGAGCCATCTCTCCAACCCCCTTAAAGACCTTCAGAAGTTGGTTTGAAGAACTTGATTCCTGAAAATAAATATGCAGATGTGCGTCCTTGACTTCCTTGCCAGGTATCCTAGGATGGGTCTCTTCATTCCTTGATGGAACCTTTATTTATAAAATGAAATTATTACCAATTCAAATGAGAAAGTACATATAATGAACACCATTCTTGATACCCTGACTAGCACAGATCTTGTTATTGTTACTGTTATTTATTCAAGGGTGTTCGTTGCAGTGCTTTTTAAGGCATAGGGATTAGACTTAGATTATTAGAAGGGAAAGGATTTTGCCTAACACCAGCCTTTTGTTGTCTAGTTTTCCAAAGTGCTTTCCTTTGTAATCTCCAAGATGATAGGTAGCTTGCTGATTTTTTTAGTTTTAGTAAATTGTGTTGAAATTTTGATGACATTCTGTTGATGCAGAGCTCTCTCTATATATATATTATATATAATATATATATACACATACATATATGTTTTAAATGAATTTTCTTCTCCCCCAAAGTAATGTTTTATGAATACTACTTAAGACAGAGTAAGTCACAAAGTTAAAAACTGGGGATTTAAAGTATTTTTTCATGTAATTATTTTTTCTCTGGTGCAATGGTCTTCAGCCTTCCTAATACTGTGATCCTTTAATACAGTTCCTCAAGTTGTGGTGACCCATAAAATTAGTTCATTGCTACTTCATAACTGTAATTCTGCTACTATTATGAATCTTAATGTAAATATTGGATATGCAAGATGTCTTATATTGAACCCCCAATGGAGTCACGACCCTCTGGTTAAGAACTGCTGCTCTAGTGAAAACTTTGTTCTCAATTTGATTTTTGCATTTGTTGGTGTATTTAACTGAATACCAGTTTAGATTCTGAGTTCTTATCAGGAAGCAGCTGGAATGCAAAAACTGTGTTTAGGTGTCTGTCTTCAGGACCTTGTGGACTCCATCATCACGTGAATGTTGGCTTTGGTTCTAGTGTCTAATGCAAGCATTATCAGCTTTGAAGAATGTGTCTCTAAATAAGCTCAAAGCCATTTGTCATGCTAGTATTGACTATGTGCAGACTAATGGAAAATACAGAGTTGCATTAACTTTATAATGAGCCTAGAATCATTACTCCTTAAGTCTTTGCTTTTATTAATATGTTGTGTTCTAGAATGCTGCCTTCTAAGATAGCCTTTAATTTCTTTTACTTCATAGTTGAGTGATAAATGACTTGGGCAAGACCTCACCCTTCTCCTTCCTTTTTTCCTTCAACACAGAGGTTCTGTAACACTGTATTCTAGGTCAAAAGAGAAGCTTTGAGTTAGATCTATTTCACTTCATCTGGTTCAAATGAAAGTGTTAAAATAGCTTAGAGATCTTTGTCCTTTTGCAAAAATAATGCTTAAAATCTTGAATGACATTGACAAAATGTTGCCTGCAGCCTAAGTCTGCAGAAGTAAGCCATAATTATGCTACAGATTATATGTTTGGGGACTCACATTTGCCATCGAGTTCTTCTGGAAGTGTTAAGACATTGGGTAGCTTTATTTCATCTGGTGGAGGTGTACAGGGAGTCTAGATTTGGCACATTGTCATGAAAAATATTTTATTCATGTGATAGCTTTTTAGACAATTGTATTCTGTATTATATTACAGCGGCACAATAAATTGCTGTATAAACTGTCTGCTCAGTATGACTTTACCATGAAAAATTTGATGCATAGTGTAGGAGAGGTTGGAATATATCAACCTTTTCAGACAAGAGACTTTGAATTTTGACCTAATATAGGTGACCTTTGTGCACAATAAAAGTGAGCTTAATCTCAAGGTTAAGGTTGAGGGGAATGGCAGGGCATGGTGGGGCTCATGCTGCGAGGAGGGGCTTTTCAGCCACCTAGCTATTGGCTAAGTGAGGCCTCTTACTGGCGCTCTCTCTCTCTCTCTCTCTCTCT
>LOJH01000758.1:43264-56294 GCA_001685095.1 Ellobius talpinus
CTCTCTCTCTCTCTCTCTCTCTCTCTCTCTCTCTCTCTCCCTCTCTCCCTTTCTTTCTTCCGACTTATTTTATAAACTAAAAGCATCTCTAGAAGCTTATTTATAAAAGCACACACTGGCTGTTAGACAGCACCCTGCTTCCTCCACACTCTGCTCTGTGTTTAATTGTGCTAAGTTCTGTTTTTGCATAGATTATTTCTGAGTGCAAGGTCTGAGTGTGATATTGTCTCTCTCACAGATAAGCTAAAAATAAAAATGTTCTATGGCTCATAGGGCAGATAGCTGACATATATAAGCTTGGAACTGAAAATATATGTTCTTTAAAGAGGGTTTTGTTTTTTTTCCATTGACAGGTTGAACTTTTTTCACCAAACTTTAGAGCGGTCAGAAGAGTTTTAAGTGGGGCATGGCTTTAGATAGATTGTAATTAAGAGGACTCATGTAAGTTATTGTTTCAATAGGCTCTTGTGATTTTGATGTTGGTCCCTCCCTCCGGAATTTTCTTTGAAATGTGTTGACTAATCCATTTGCATTATAATATAGTATAGCATAATGTGATAATATAAAATAATTTTGCATGTTTTGCCTACTTTACCTAGGAGGAAAATTGTTTTTAAATGTAAATTTCACTGTTAAATCCTTCACCTTGAATGCTGTATTATAAAAGGATAGCCTATCAAACATTAGTAAAAGCCTCTAGGTCTTACAGTATCTGAACACCTATTGAATATTCTGCTCAAATAATTGGTTGGAACAACAAATAGTTGAGAAGAATGTCAGAGGCTCAAATGGAAAGAACTTCTCCTTTTTTAATCGAGCTTGCAAAATCTATTCCCCAGGACTGATCAGCTCTGAAGCACTGGGGTTTGATGATCAGGATGGCAGGAAACCATGCTTTCGGGACATAACGCACTGACGAGGCCATCCATCATTTGTTAGCATACGCCGAAATGTGGGCTGTGTGTGCAGAGGCTTGTGATTTAGTAAATACTTGGGAGATGAATAGAGCTTACACATGGGGGAAGATATTGCTGTCCTTCAGCAGCCTGAGACCCAGGCGCCTGCTGAGAAGGCCATCTGACGGCACATCATCAGTAACTGGCCTGTCACAGTCAGCGGTGCCCACCGACCATCACCAGTATATTAAATGCATTTTTAATATCTGCTTGAGTAGATTTAATGAAGAAAATTTAGTTTCCATACTCCAAGCACTGCTTCCTCAAGTGTTGGAAAGCATGGACTCTTCCCTACACACAAAAGGAGGACAATCATGTTAGCAGCTGATTGGAAAGGGGTTCAGATAGAAATAATGTACACACACACAAAAGTTTTTTTTTTATCAGAATGGGTGTCTTGTTGGTATAAAAGCTCATTTACAAAAAGAAAGGAAGAAAGAAACCTGTAGATTTTGGATTATTTTCTGAGCCCTCAACTCTTCTTAGAAGCTCTTTGTGTGGTAAAGGACTGTAACTCTATGGCTTTGAAGGAACAGTCCAAAGTCCGTGTCATGATGTGGCATGGTCGGAGGGACCTGTGGGGAAGGATATTCATGTTTTACTTGTGTTGTGTTTTGAGACATTATTGTATGGTCCTTTGGATTGGTACCTAAAGGTATAAAAGAAGGTTTTTTTTTAAGTTTGTTGTTTTTAAGTGGTAGAATATTGAACATTAATTGTTAATTTGTTAATCAGTATTTTTTGTTTGCTGTCATGTAAAAGAATTCAAAATGAGTGAGAAAAATGAGTGTTCTGCTTTCTTAGACTAATGTCTCTTTAAAATTGTAGTTTTAATGTGTTCCCTTCTGATTAGGCAAAGTATAGACTCACTCTCTAATGAGTTTCAATTGCTGGCATTATTTACTACAAAACAGCAAGACAACCAATTAGATATTGTTGCAAGTGGACACTTTAAAGGTTTCCCTCTTAAAAAAAAACACAGGAGAATATGCTCTGGTGTTCACAGAAGCAGCAGCTTAGGAATGGGATCTATAAATCTGACTCCTGCATGTGTCAAAACAGTAATGTATTAAATGCATATTATTATAAAAATTTAAGACATGTCTTAAACACACTTACATTTTTATAACACATGGCAATATTAAATAATACATTTCCTTGTTAGCATCTGTTTGCCGTCATTGTTGCCAAGACCTGTGATTTATTGCTTAAATTAATGACCAAGACTGTTTTGGACCTGATATATGCCCCTAAGCTTATTACATCACTAAATAAAGTAAAATGTATGTGCTTGTGACAAAGTTATTTTTATAATTGTTTATCCCTTTAAAGTGCTCTATTCAGCGATTCACTGCAAGGGTCACAATGGTTGGCTTGTGACCAGAAAATAATCTCAGAAAGGTAAAATATATTTCTTGTCTAGAAGTAAAATGCCGGAGTGATGGTGATGATAGGGGACCCAGCAAGAACACACAACCCAACACTTAAACCCCTTTTCTTCGGTGTTTTTGGTGAACTCTTATTGCGCGTGCTAATGTTCAGCCTCCCTGCCTTCATCCCAGCTCTCAAGCTGCAGAGGCAAGAACTGACATACAAAGGCATGCATGTGGGCCAAACATTTTGCTGTGACCCCAAACCACAAAGGTTAACTCGTTCTTAACTCAGTGTTCTGCAGGTGCCATTGTCACCACTCCTTAGACTAGGTTCTTTTCCCATTTTCAGTCTGGAGGTGGGACCTTGCTGTTCCGTGCTGAACTCTATTTGACTTCATAGACTTTATCTTTCTTTTCTGAGGATCCGGTGTGACAGCCTCTTGTGTATTTTTACAGTGCTCTGTAATTCATCGAAAGGCACTCTGCCACCTGACTTGCAGTGCGGTATTATATGGCTCCCTGGTTTTCTTTCTCAACATGAAGTTTCTCATTGACTGTCAGCTCTCCTGTCATGGGAGGGAGAGGTGGAGATCTTGAGAGCTAAAGCCCTGCTTCTGAACCGCAGTGTCTTGAAATGAAGTTGCCTTGGATGTTAGCTGTACTACTGTGGCGAGATTATTTTTCTGCATACCTTGGAAGAGTTGGCATTTTCCACTCACAAATGGCAACAAAACCATTCCTAAGAAAGGTACTTTCTCGCTTATGTTCATCTCATGTTCCCTGCATTTCCAGCCCCTAGTATTCTTTCTCATAGCAGTTGATCTGATCTTTTTTTTAGGCGTTCACTCAAAAATGATCAAAGCCAACATACATTCATGTTTTCTTTGAAACGCCTTACTAACTTTCTTATCCTTTTCTCTCTTTAAAATTTATTTTCTTGTTTTATATTTGACTTTTTTTTAGAGGATCTTCCTTTGGGTTGGCCCGATCCTCTTGAGTGCTGGGATTAAAGCAGGTGCTGCGTCCTTCGTTCTTTGTCCTTTACCTGGAAGACTTGTCTCCTTAAAACAAGTTTAAAATGTCACTTCTTGTTTCTTTTTTTCCTTGGGTACATCTATTCTGCTTCCTTCCCTGTTTTCTCCTAGGCCTCTGCTTCCTTTTGCTGTCCTCCCTGTCCTCATATCTCCCATCCCCCTTTTTATCTTTGAATATTGCAGTAGATCCACCAAACTTTTTTCTTCAACAGTTGTAGTTACTATTATCTATTCATCTAGAACCTATATATTCCTCTCTTTTGCCTCCTGTTCAATGACCTGTGAATTTCCTTGATATGTCTGTTTGGCTGGAATTTTATTTTTTAGCTCTTCCATTTAGTACCTAGGGCTGTATTGTATCCTTTTATGCATTTGGTGAATTCTTGCTAACTGTCAAATAAGGGCCAGTGCTCCTTTATGTTAATGACCCCTTTTGAGGTGGTGACTTAGAAGCAGGTTTGTTCCTCTTGGCCACTATAGTTCTATGTGTCAGCATACAAAGAGCTTACCAGTGTTTCTTAAGCTCTCACTCTGGAGTTAGGATACTTAAGTCTTCTTTTTAAAGAAAGAAATATTCAGTTGGCGGTTAGGGATTCAGTCTGGTGTTCTTGGTCTTAAGTGAAATGGAAGAGACCACAGATGTAAGTGCATGTGTTATGTGTTAGTGTGTGAAACAATGGCTGTAATTTTGTGAGTTGTACTTTGTTGTGTAACTCCAAGGCTAATCAAAATAAATCTTGGACAGTGAGTAAATATTTTGTGTGCATTCTCTGCGCTTTCGGAAGCAATGCTCCGTCTATGAAATGTTAGTAAGTATATTAAATAAAACAATATGATGTACACTATGTCAGATGTGATAAATTATTCGGTACAGAACATTTATACAACATATGTTGAGCTGGTATGTGAACAGCTTAATGACTATAAATTATGTTCATCTGCACTGCCATTTTTGTATTTTGTTTAAAATCACACAATTTGCATTATAGATATTTCTACATCTGGGACGGGGAGGGCAGGGCTGAGAAGAAGGCATCAGCAAAGTGCAGGTCATCTCCATGATCCTCTGACAGTGATCTGGGGTCCTCAGCTGTGCCGTGTACATAACACAGATGTTGGGGAGTCATCTGTCAGCCATGCCTCTCCTATGGAGTTAAAGTTCTAGAGGGAAAAGAATTTGACACCCTGCTGTCACTGTTACATTTTCACAATAGAAGAGCATGCAAATATTGAACCTCCTGCTTAGCCACAGTGTCCTGTCTAATGTCTGTGCTGGCTAGAATAAAAAATCATGGGTGCATCTTGGTCTCGGAGATCTGACAAAGGTCATGCTATGTTGGGCATTTGAATTGGAAATTGTCTGGACGTAGATTTTATAAAGCTCCCACTGTTGTGTGTGGGGAGAATTTCGGCAGGGTTTTGTCCCTGGAGAGGCCTCTTAGGCCCTTTTCTGTCCTATGAATGAATTTAGATGTGAGGTTACTCCTGCCTTAAAACTGGTAAGTTCATTTTGCATACATCCCTAGAGAGAAAAACTGGCAGATGCTTTTATCTTGGAAGTGTTTAAAAGAAAACTGCAGAGCAGGAACAAGAGAGAAAAGGGGCCCTGTGTGGAGTCCCAGAACATTTTGGAAATGGCCAATATGCAGTTTTCATCAGTATGAAGGCGGGGTGCAATATGGTGCCTGCAGCTCACAAGGGAATATGAATGTTGATTAAGCATACTCCCAGGCTTTGAAATTCTGAAAGCAGTGTCAGAATAATGGATGTTGAGCAAATGTCAAGCATTTGTTAATTTCTCTGTTATTTGGAGTTTATCTACCATGATCAATCAAATAAACTAGCGCTTCTCTCTTGTGGCATGTGTCATTGATATGGTGATTAGGTGGCTAGAGAGACCTTCTGCTTTTTTTCCAGGTAACGCATTATAAATGAGCAGAACAGAGCTCTTCAGATAAATTTTTATTTATGATTTGTTTTAGTTGAAATTTTTTTTGTAGCCAATAACTTTGTGTTGAACGTGATATTAAAAGGGAAAAAAAGTCCTGTGCCCAACTTATTCTTCACCACGTTATCATTTGCAGCTCCCAAGCTGGCATTGGTGTCTACGCTTTCTGTCTAGGTACAGTTTTCATAAGTTTAGAAAACTTTGATACGAAACTGGCTGAATGAAACTGACCTGAAGGAGTTCTAGCCTGTTCACAATTCTTTTTCACTCCTGGTCTTCCCACTCCCCTACATTCCCAGTGGTTAGTTTCAATTTAGATATTGGTTTCAATCCTTTAGAGGCAGTGCACGGATTTCCTTTGTGTGATCTGAAGTCATTTTATCTTGTTATCTCTATGCTCTTTGGAGGATCAGAAAGTCTTTGCAGCATTTGCTCAAAGCACTAAGTAGACTGTGCAATGGTAATGTTTGCAGATAGGAAGGGTAGTTTCTCTTTAGAATGTGAATGACTTTACTAATTGGGAGTTCATTATGGCTTGACACCAGGCACCCTGTGTGAGTGCCCTGACCCGGAGATGGGGTAAGTTAGAATGGTGCAGTCTTCATGTACAACCTTTTAGCAGGAAGCCATACAGATTTATGATTAAAAATTTGTTTTTTTTTCTTTGTCATTTTCATATGATCCTAGGCAGGTAGTTTACATGATTCTGATGAGACACGTGCATTGCATACCAGTCCTGACCATGTCAACTTCATACATCAGTGGTCTATGGCATGGATATAGCTGCAAACCTGGACCTTTTTGAATGATCTGTCCCATTATCAAAACCCACTGAGCCTTTCCTTCTAATGACTCACAGCTGAGCAGCCATAAAACATTGTGTGACCATATCACACACGGTGCTTTCTGGTGACCTCTTTAATTATCTTAACCTGCCAACATGTCCCAAATATGGCAGTTTCCCAAGCAGAAGAAAGGTTTCAGCTTCCCCATCATCCTAACTATTTTTAGTCACTTGGCTTTGGCCTTCTCTGGAAATCCTAGCCCTCTAAGTAAAGTCCTGCTTGGCCGGTGATGCTATGCTCCTTCCAGCATCATAAACCAGGCAGCAATGCTCACTGGCAGAAAGCTTGTCATGGATATGACGGGCTGGAGCATCCCCGAGTCATTAATGTGCATCATTCAGCCAAAGCGCTCATGTTCTCGTCAACATGCAGCTCAAATGTGTTCTGTTTATAGCGATGAATCTTACTTTTCCTAGTTGACATTCGAAAGGCATGGATAATTTTGTTTTGGTGTTGAAAATTGCTGTATAATAATTTGAGAAAGACTGACTTTGAGCTTCTGTGATTCTTAAGCATGTTTACTCAGAGGGAGTGGATCCCAGGAAGTATTCCAGGGATAGGCTGAGAGTCTCCTGTGGCAGGATGAGACTACTCTAGTGGCAGGTGGATACTCCCGTGGCAGGATGAGTGTTCCACTAACAGGTAGGCCCTATTCCCATCAGCTGTTAGCTCCTGAGTCACTTGCCTTCTTCCTCTTATATCTGCTGATGCTCTCAGATAATGGAAGTTTTCTCCTCTGTGTGTTTGAACTGTAAAGAGATCGTCTGTTTTTAAAAAGTCTTTGAATGGATGCTATTTTCTCATAGAAATACATTCTAATGATGGCCAAAATGCCCATGCACAATGTCTTGCATATTTTTAAGGGTTACAAAGTTTGGTACTTTGAGAATGGAGCATTTGGAAACATAACTATCATTAGGTTTGCTAAATTAAGGGTGTGATGCTATAAGATGACCTTATAGCCTGGAGCCATAACCAGTTTTCTCTGTATTGCCAGTCAATTGTATGTGTCTATGTTTCTAGACTTGATGGCCACTCTGTATTTTGGTGTGAGATGTGATGACTCAGAAATTAGCTTTATTTCTTTTTTAATTATATTATGTATTCATTTCTCTCTCTCTCTCTCTGTGTGTGTGTGTGTGTGTGTAGTTGTGCATATGTGTGGAGGCCAGGGGTTAATGTTGTGTGTGTTCTTCAGTCACTGTCCATGTTACTTTTTGAGACAAGATCTCTCAGTGAGCCTAGAGCTCACCAGTTCAGCACAGCTGTCTGATCCTCTTGTCTGTGCTCCCCAGTGCTGGCTTACAGGTGCACACCAGGCTGGCTTGTGCACAAGTGCTGGGAATGGAGCCCAAGGCCTCACACCTTGCATCTTGAGCCATCTTCCCAACCCCAACTCCTTTGTACTGAAACTGCCTTTCTTGCCTGCCTTGTGAGTGTTTGAAGGAGACTCTTGAAGAGGAGTTGTTGCTGGGCAAAGGCAGTGTCATGGGTGGCAAATGATTAGGTTCACTCCCCTCCATGATAAAGACTCTGCCCGAAAGCATTCGATTAAGCTACTTGTTTTTGTTTGTTAGCAGAGAAAGTTTTTTTTTTTTAAATGTGAGGGTTTTTTTTTTTAAAGATTTGTTTATTAATTATTTATACAGCATCTGCCTGCATGTATCCCTGCAGGCCAGAAGANGGACCTCTGGAAGAACAGTCAGTGTTCTTAACCTCTGAGCCATCTCTCAGCCCCGCAGAGAAAATATTTTGTGCTTAGTAATAAACCTTGTCTCTTTCCTTAATTACTAACCCTTATTTATGCCCCATCCCCTTCTCTGTGCAGACCCTGGAGACACACATTTCCTCCTACTTGCTTCCTTTATCCTCTTCTCTAGGGGTGAATAGCAGATCTTGAGGAGGAAGAAGGTGATGGATTACATAAGTACTTCCTTTGAGTATCAGAGAAGTAATTCAGAATAGAATTTTTTGGTCAACTGTTAAAACTTTTACTTGTCTAGAAAGGAAGACTAGTAATTTGGGAATTTCATCCTACAGTTTAAGAAGCATTTTTGTAGACTTTGTTTTTCTTTTCCTGTGATTCTCACAGATAGGGTGGGTTTACCCATTGGATAGTTTTAATTTTTTCTTATTTTTGTGCGGACTTTTTATTGGCCCAAGAGTTGCATTTATCTTTAAGAGCAGTGTGAAGTTACTTCTGTTGCATCATGAAAACTCGTGTTTTATCTCAGGGTAAAGTGAAGAGGTTCGAATCTTATTCTGTTCAGAAGAGACCCATATCTATCACAGAACTGGAGGAACTGCAATATAGAAGGGAGACAGACCCTTGAGTAGACGGTTACTGTCTGTTTCTTTGGACCATTTTTAAGGAGGGAAGAAATATCCCTAATGCCATTTTCAGAACTGTATGTGTGCACACGCACGCTCGTACAGTTAAAAAAGTAGAAATTAAAATTTTCAGATGAGTAACCCTTCCCTTGACCACACCCTACCCCTCCACAAAGCAGCACCCCTGCATTTGTGAGACATTAGCCATTCAACATTGTGTTCGATGCTAACTGATTAAACATGTTTTTGGTAAGATTTAGACCATGGAGACAGAACTTTTAGTAGCTAAGTACAGTAAACACGATTTGATGCTCAAGCAATTCTGTATCTAACTGTAAAGTTTTTACACTGAAGTGTTCCCTCAGTGTAAGTTCCCTGTAGCAAACAACAAAACCTTCAAGAACTTCCGAGAAGCAGTTAGATTTGGTGTAATCTGAACTTGGGTGTTTTCCTTTGTGCTCCAGTTCCGCCCTGAAGAGGGTAGTTCTGCACTTGACACATGCAAATGCTAAATGCAGCAGCAGCATGAGGTCTCTGTCATTAGCAGTAATTTATGTAATGAAAGCCACCTGGCTGGGTTTTTTATAATTAATTGCTTGTAAATAATAAATTTAAATATAATTTATAGTTTTCTAAATTTGATTACTATATAGCCCCAACAACAAACCTAAAAGATAATGATGATTTCACAATTAAATAGCATATATTTTTAAAAGTAGATGTGTTTTGGAGAATGATGGTGATAATCCATCCCCTGCTAGCATTTTCCTAGTTGGTATGCTAATTTTGAAATTCTCCCTAATTTATTCTTCATATTGTTACTTCAGTTGATCTTTTAATATAAAATTTAATACACAGAAGAAAATAAACTAATTAACACAGATGAAGTTAACTCTACTGAAAAAATGTTTTAAAAGCCATTTTATAAAATTTTAGGTATATTTGAAAAAACATTTACATATGGATGAAGAACTTAAGCACCTATATTGGTTTGTTATCCATTGTGGTGATAGTAAGAGGCTTTGCCTGGGAGATGCATCAAGTACTAAAGTTAGCCATTCATTTAGGAAAGCTTTACGGGATCTCTTCATTCATGTCGCCTGGTGTCTCAGCTGCCAAAGCCTTGTTCTGATGCAGAGGCAAGTATTAGCAATTCTCATGACTCCAAGAGAATGGAGAATTTGGAGCCTAGTCCTTGGTGCTCTTTCATTCAAAGAGAAAGAAAGGGCAGAAAGAGGGTATAGGAAAGAATGGAAATTATGGTTTTATTTTTAAGACTGACAGTTATGTTTACTGACACCTCTATAAAATCTTCTCAAACTTCATACATTGGATTTTTAAAATTAATTTCTCTTTCCTAAAATGTATCTCTATTTAAAACTATGTCCTTTAAATATTTACTGTTATTTTGCTGTATAGCAATAAAATTACTGTCATTGCCAATTCATGGAATGTGTAGAATACACTAGGATTAATAGGTTAGAAAACTATATAGCTCTGAGCTATAGGCATAAACTAGAAATCATTTTCCTCTGTATGAGACCCTCAGCAAGTCTTGTCATAATTTAGATAAATCAGTAATGCTGTTTTATCAGTTGGATCTAAATTTTTTTTGATCTACAATTCTCTATGTTCCTTGTAGAAGACCAGCTAGATCGTGAAAAACTTAGTTTTGTTAAATAACAGCATTGCATGTTGAATGCTTATGCCATGGAAGGAGTCAACGAAGGGCTGTATGTGCAGAGGTTACTTATGAAGAGGCTGTGGCTTCTTTCTGTGGTCAGTGTGACCAGCATCAATCACCTCAAGAGCTGACATCACACTTGTTCCTTGCCTGCTTTCTGAGGCCTCTAATAATCCCTCAAGAATTTAGAATGTTGTTGACTGTCCCCATTTTCATCACTGAAGAAAGAGGCTTTGGAACAGGTGCAGGCATGGGGAATACTAATTGTAGGGTGTGCTTAATCTGTCCAGCAGGGAGAGGGACTCCAAATTTGGTATCTTAGAGCGGAGAGTGACCTTTTAAAGTCCTACGATGAGAATTGCCAACAATTGCAACAGGCTAATTATACCCACAAGGAGTTGTTGAAGTGATTTCAAGTTTCCTGTACACCTAGAAGTTCAGCCACTGGTTTGAAGTCATTAACATCTGACAGATGCACTCCCTTCCAGGGCTCCTGCGATAAGACTTGATTGCATAAGTGGGAATTTGACCATGGCTTATCATTGCTTTGTTAGCTTGCTTACTTACAGACAAGGAGGGTGGGGTTTTTGGGTTTTGCTTTTTTTTTCTTTTTGACTGTTATCTCATCCAGTTCCACATACCCAGCCTCTTCTCTTTCTGCAGATAGGAGCTCACAATAGATAACCTTGATGCTGATTTTTCCCTAAGAAAGTTACACACTGACAGTGTTACATATATTTTGTTTATAAACACACAGTATATTGGACATTTCATTTGTCTATTTATAATTTAACCTACATGAGCTTGGGTGTTTCTGTTTCCATTTATACTATTTCAGATGTAGCAGCTGCTTCTGTGTAATTTTGGGTTTTATTTGTTTGTTTGCTTGTTGTCCTACTGTGTGTGGTGCTGAAGATCCAGCCTGAGAGTCTTCCTGCACAGCAGGCAAGTAAGTGCTCAGGCATGGAGCTAAGCCTCTCACTTCCAGCCTGTTTCTGTTGTTATCTATGAAAAGGTGCACACATCCTTTCTGGCTTAGAAAATAATTGAACATGCGACCTTTGTTTGCATAAAGTTGACCACGGTTTGAAGTTGATGAGAGCAGAAAAATTAAATTTGGATCCTTGCCTCTGGGTCCCTGGGCAGACAGGAAACCTTTTCTCTTGAATAAGGGAACAAATGGTGTGGGTGACCACATGAAAAGAGGTGGGTATCAAGCACTCGGGGCCTCATCCTGGAACCCCAGGACCACTGCACTTAACTGAAATTGCTTTTCATTACCTGCTTGAAAAGCATCCAGAATAAGCCATATAGAATTAAGGTGACAAGGTTTCTGGGTGAGACCAGTCTCTGGTAATTTAATTTCCCTTTTTAGTGCCTTTGTATGTTTGTTTAGTGTCTAACTATGATTGTTTCTGTTTCACCATGGATTTCCTAATACATAGTGAAATTTTATTTCAATTTGTTTTCTGTTGGGTTAAAATCTGTTTAGAGGAGTTACAATTCCCTCAGGCTTTGGGGCATGATGTAGATTTTGTCTTCCCAAAAGGTATTCTCATGTTTAGCTGTATTCCCATCAGTTACCAGCAAGGCCTCTATGTGCAATTAGGGGAGGTTAATTTACTGTAAGTAAAGTTGCTCGTCTAGGGATTAACTGAAGCAGATTGGAAGTCTCAGAGAGACTTTTGAGTTTACTTTCTAAGTGGGAGTTGATTTCTTAACTTTCTACTGCTGTTTTGGTGGCAGTGTCTGGGTTAATTTGTGATCTTGGTGACAGCAGGTGTTTTTGGTTCTGATTCTCGAGGATGTATAAACTATGTGGGGTAAAATGTAAGTGTCACTAGAAACCCCTGAGCATCAGGTGCATTTGTGCGTGGTCCACATAGACAATGAACTGGAAGGAGCTTCTGCTTGTCTCTGTTAACGTTCTGTCACTGGTCGGATGGCTGGAAAGTATGACAAGGGTCAGGCTTGTGTTCAGTGGATAGCTGGTACCTCCTGGAAATAAAACCCAGGGGAAGTTAATGATGTAGCTCACAGGAGAACAGAAAGATGTAATGTTACAGTATTTAAAGTTAGCTATGGAGAATAGCATATTCACTAAAGAACATTCTTTGCTAGAAAGGTTTACACTGCAGTACGTGCCATGAAGTGTCTTACTTCTCGTGACCCCTTGTGAATGGGAGCACATTCTCTCTGGTTCTTTGTTTCTGCGGGCGGGGGGGAGTAAAAACAACAACAACAAATGGCTCAATGAATCGCAATCAATTTCTTTGAGATCAAACAGTCTCCCCATATTTTTATTTTATTTTGTGGGTATTTATTTATTTTGATGCTGACTATCACTTTGCAGTTCTAGCAAGCCTGTAACTCCCTGTGTAGCCAGGCTGGCCTGGAGCTCACAGAGCTCTGCCTGCATCTGCCTCCCTGAGTGGTGGGATTAAAAGAGTGTACCACCACACCTGACCGCCCTGACTCCTTTTCTCTTCCTCTGGCTTCCCTTCCCTTTCTTCTTTCTAAATGGAAGCTGAATTTAGAAAGAAGCTGAATATAAATGTTTATTCTTCTTTTGGCTAGAATTTTTCTTCCAGAGATTCATGTCCTGTCCACAGTTATTCTCAAAATGTGGGGCCCAGTGAGTAAAGTGCTCGCTGCTCAAGCATGAAAACAGAAGGTGAAGAGTCAGGCTTGGTGATGCCGTCCTGGTGCTGAGGAGGTGGAGATGGAGGTATAGTCAGGCTTGGTGTGCCGTCCTGGTGCTGAGGAGGTGGAGATGGATGTAGAGTCAGGCCTGGTGTGCCGTCGCCGTCCTGGTGCTGAGGAGATGGAGATGGAGGTAGAGTCAGGCCTGGTGTGCTG
>LOJH01000759.1:8557-20228 GCA_001685095.1 Ellobius talpinus
CTTTTTCAGCGAGGCAGTCACATCTTGCTTCTTCTGTGGCTGGGCCAGGACTGCGGGCCAAGCTTTCCTCTTCCCAGAATTATCCTGTTCTCCTTGACCTGCCTCTACTTCCTGCCTGGCTGTGCCACCTATACTTCCTGCCTGGCTACTGGCCATTCAGCGTATATTTAAAATATAATTGACAGAATACAGATAATTGTCCCACATCAAGGATGTTTCCAGGTCTTTAGTTTCTTTCGCAGATGGACAAGAGATGTACCACAAGCACCCAAAACTGTCACCACAGCAACTCAGTCACTTATCAGACTAAGAACAGTGATGTCCACTGGATATCAGGGGGCAGAAACTGGTGTATTTTTTATTGTGATACTTAATACATTTAAGTTTTCCAGCTAATGTTAGGACTTGAGATTTTTGTGTTTATTACAAGAGAGATGTTGACATTAGCTTAAGAAGAGTGAAGTGGAGAAGGCCTTCCTTCTCAGGCCAAACGGCCTTACAAGCAAGACCACGCTGTGCTCCAGTGTGAAATCCAAGGCAACGTGAGGTGAGCTCCGAAGTCATTCACTCAGAAAAGTCAGGGAGTCAAGATTTAATCCATCTTTCTTCTTGCAAAACATGACTTAACATTTTGGCAACCGGCATTGCTCATTGTCAAAGTGGAGACAGGAGAAATGGTGGAAGATTTTCCCACAAGAGCAAGAACTTTGATAATTCTTAAAATAAGTTTACACTCCTGGTGTGTGATCTCTGGAGCCTTTGGGGGAAGTGGATCGAGTCAGTCATATGTAAATGAAAACGTCCATGTAGGTGCTTGCTGCTTGCTTCCTTGTCTGTGGAACAGAACATCCGACTTAATGGGAGGAGCTTGACACTCAGTGTCATATACTGTTAATGAGGGCACGGGTTACAAGGGACTGCCTTTGCATAAGTGGGGAGAGACACCTGTATGGTGCCTTAGCGTGTCACACAGGACCGTTTGTGATACAGTGTTTCATCCTCCTGGAAGGCCCTAGCAAGCGTGTCTAGACTGACTTTCATTTCTGGTGTGTCTGTAACTGCTGGCTCTTGTGCAGTAGAAGGTAAAAACATTCTAGACAGCATGCAGTGGTCATGTGATTTTAGCAACTCGGTGCCTCTTGCCCCATATAATTCCTCCAGCAATAACTGAATTTATTTGTGAATTCAATGAATAATCAAATCTGATATAAAATCATTTTATAAGGTTAAAGTCTGAAAGTTGTTGGAAACTTTCCTGGCAAGAATGACAGTCTGGACATGAATTTGTATTTACGTTGGAGCCAGTGCACAGGTGCCTCAAATAAGTCTCTGCAGACAGCTTACCCAGGAAGCAAGGTTGATGAAGGTCTCCGCAACCCAGGACAGTTGTGAAACTCAAAGAGCCTTTATGGTGTTTTACAAAGTTAAGAAACAACCAGCTTCGGGTTTAATTTTTCATGCAGACTTGACCACTGCTTCTGCCAGCAGAGGCTTCCATCAATGTCTGTCTGTCTAGGGGAGGAAAGTGTGCAGCCATTTGGATATAGGCAGCATAGAGACGCAGGTAGGATGGGCATGCTTCTGTCTGGATTCTGCTGGGGTTTTCTTGGGGGAAAATCTGTCTGCTGATTTGTAACCTCTATTTATCTGCTTTAAGTAAGTTAACTTTATTCCACAGATATTTACTGATATCTTTCCTGGACCCTCCATTGTAAACACCGAGACCCTTTGCCCCCAGTTATCTCTGTTGTCAGCAGAATCAGAGCATTAATTATCTCATGGGACAGGTTTATCCAGTCTTCCTACTAAAAATACTCAAAGGTTATTTTCAGGCATCTAGACTTAATTGCCAAATACTTTTTTATGATTAATATTCAAAGAAGCCATGCAATAGATTAGGCAGACATAGTTTACCAATACAAGGGGAAGACCTTTGTACCTGGAGTGCGAGGTTCCTGTGGGTGTGTTGACTTGTTTCAGTTCTGTGAGAAAGGAAAACGCCAACTTAGTACTGTAGGATTTTCTTTTTGCTTGTGGACAGGGCTAGGCCACTCCTTTGGGGCTTCTTTCCTCTAAGCTGGGGAGTCTCAGCATCCACTGTTGCCATTCTGGACCGGCAGTTCTGTTGTTTGGGGCTGTGCTGCTGAGCAAGCATTCTTGTCCTCTGTGCACTAGATGCCAGTGCCATTTCCCAATTGTGACAACCACAAAAGGAAGTCTCCAGATATCCACACAAGTTTGTGGGGCACAAGATCATGTCCCCATAGAGAGCCATGGCTTTGGATGGAATTAGAACTATGAATGTATGAAACAGAAGAGGAGCTGGAGAAGGTGTTGACCTGCTAAGGGCACTGGCTGCCCTTGCTGAGGACCAGGGTTTGGTTCTCAACACTCACCATCACTCACAACTGCCTGTAACTCCAGCTTCAAGGGATGTGCTGCCTCCTTTTGGCCTCCAAGAACACCAAACACATGTGGTGTACATGCAGATGAGCAGGCACATGAGTATAAACATAAATAAAATGTTTTAAAAGAATGGAATTCAGAGATGTTTCCTCTTTCTGAAGACTGGGCAGGAGCTGGCTGTGAATCGAACTCCCAGGACTGGGTAATCGTGGTCTTCGCACGCAGCATGCAAACTTAAAGGCTGATGGGCTCTGCTTGGGTCTCACAAACCTCTTCCTGCCAGCTTCTTTATATTCTTGAGCATTTGTGCCGTTGTATTGTGAGGTCTTCTAAAGGCAAGCAGAAAACATGCAAGCCTTTGCGCGCACAACTATTTTAAGATGAGGCCATGATGACCAATTCCAGATGACTACTGGGGGAAAGTAAACTGGAAGCAAAGCAGGAGGATTGGGTTGGGTTTCCTCGGCTTCAAGTCTGAAACTTTCCACTGCGGTATAAAAAGCCTGAGGGCCTGTGGAGACACGAGTTTAGAGTGTGGCCAACAGAGAGAAGGGGAGGCCGGGGAGGTGCCGATGCTGGAAGCAAAGGGAATGGCGGTTGCACAATGCAGCTGTGCTACCCTGCTGGGTTAGCAGTCCAGGCCTCTCTCTGCATCTCCATACTTCCCACAGCCACCTGCCCGAGGTCCCAAAACAGGCTGCCCGAGGTCCCAAAACAGGCTACCTGTGCTTGTGTCAGGAGGCTGCAGGATGGCTACTCGGGGAATTCCAGACAGGAATTTGCTGGCATTTCTCAGTCACAGCCCTAGCACTATGGTTTTCATATCCAGGGTCCTTGACACAGCACCGTGGTCTCTCATGTGTGTGGTTTTCTGTGTTGTAGTGGGACAGCATGCAACCCCCAGAAGAGATTTCTCTCCGAGTTTGGGCCCTGTGGTTGTGCCAGTTGCAACAGCAGAGGCACGTTGCGGTTTCTAGCACCCTTTTACCTGCTGGCTGACAGAAGCCCTTCTGGGTCTTAAGCTTCTTCCCAAGCCGTATCTCCTTGGGTTCTCTTCTGTCATCATGGCTGTCTTCCCCTTTGGCTGACATCAGACTCTGCTGCCTCCTGTAATTTTCCTAATTGCTTTCTCTTCTGCCTCAACAATGGAAAAGAAAACTTTGAGACCTCATATTTTACCAAGTGGTCAGGCTGGAAAAGAAAAGAGGCCCCAGAGCATCCTGAAGGAGGAGACGCTTTCCTTACAGGAGCTGCCTGTGGCTCCAACTGCAGTCTGGAATCACTGATAGAGAACACTGGGTTGGGATTGGGGGAATGAGCGTGTTTTTGAAAATAGGTTTTATTTTTATGTGTATGGTGTTCTGCCTGTCTGTACATCTGTGCACTCCATTCGCGCCTGGGGCCTGTGGAGTTCCAGACAGTTGTGAGGCACTGCGTGGGTGCTGGGAACAGAATGCGGGTTCTCCTCACAGCAGCTAGTCCTCTGAGGCGTTGAGCCCTCCCTCTAGCCCCAGGAAAATGAGCGTTCACCTTGGGCCGCCTCTGTGTTCACTCCTGCACCTTCTTGCACATTTCAGTCTTGAAACCACAAGAGGAATTTTGTCTCTATTTGAAGCGGTATGACTCAGGTCCTTCTGGCCAGGCTCTTGCTAGCACTGGGATGCAGGGCTATGGCTGCTCAGTTTCCTGTGGTCTCTTCTTCCTTGGTGCTGGCTGCACTGAGAGAAGGAAGAGGAACTTTGGGTCAGCAGGAGAGAGGAGACTGTGAAAGAATCTTGGAGCTGGAGTGGAGATGGCTAGAAAGGCAGCTTCAGTTTGCAGAAGAATAAGAACAAGTTGAGGATGTGCTTCTCTAGCTTGCACTAGGCCCTGGAGTCCACCCCTAACACCTCATAAACCAGATGCACGCCACACCCTGTAACCAGCACTAGGGAGGCGGAGGCAGGAGGATCAGAAGTTCAAGAAAACTCAGCATTCTCAGAGTAATACTGGTTTCTGGAAGGGTTGTCCTGATTCGTGGTGGCAAGTGTTGCGTCCCTCAAGCCATGGAAGTGTGATTTGGCCATTAGGTCTGTTGGTATTAAGTGCTCTCATTCTGCCGCTGAAGGAGGTGTGGCTGATTCCAGACACAGCAGTTCTGTGTCATCATTGGGATGCATTTGTTTTGTTGTTTTGGGCCAAGAGTAGCTAGATATAGAGGCCAGATGTTTGTGTGCACACACGTGCGTGTAAATGATATGCATGGTGTTTGGAGAATAATCCTTGAACTTCATTCTGCTTCCTAATCTGCCAAAAAGAGGCTCCCCTCTTACTGGTTCTGAAGCATGTTACTGCATTCCCTCTCTGATTGCTTGCCAAACTGGCTTGCTATCCTAGGTGAAGGCGCAAAGCCCAGCTAGAGGATGACAGGTGTTGGGTCACTCCACTGACCATGATGCACACAGCCTCTGTCACATTTCTTTAATCTTTCTTTTCACCACCTCTTCTGGGGCCGTAGGGGAAATAAGCTACCTAAATGAGAAAGTACCCAGGGCTGACAGTGGCTGGAGACTCCCTGCCTGCTGAAGAGCCGGTTCTCAGATAAGGCCTGCTGTTTGTACTTGCACGGGTACCTGCGTGGGGGTGGGGGTGGATTGGATTTGCTGCTGAACCTGGACTGATGTGTTAATGTCTTACGTGAAGGCTCCACAGATGAACTATTTCAAGGTGTGAATCTAAGTGTGTGATAACAGACCTGGCAACCAATCACCTCATTTGTCTCTTAAAAAGTTAGGTATTACAGCTCCACCAGGTGGCCGCTAGCAGCATGGACGAGAGTTGGAGGGCGAAGCTGCTCTGAGAATTTGTTTGTACATGTGGTGGAGTTGAGGACATCTGCATGAGGTGTAATGAAGGGCAAAGAAGGGAGAGTGTTTTGGGCCATGCAAACAAAGCAGACCCTCAGGACTATGGTGTACCTTTGGCACAGATACTCAGATGCCATGAGCAGTTTGTAAATGGCTTCGCAGAATGGTCCCCTTGTTTTGCTGTTCCTGTTTGGTCCTGGGGGGGACAGTGAATCTTTAGGTGTAAGGGTGTGTTGTCTTGTGGTTATACTTCAGAGTGGCATAGATTTGTGCCCAGGTGGCATGTGTCAGCATTTTGAGGAAGCAGGAAGCATAATCTGGCTTCAGCTTCAGGCTCTGCTTCCACACGTAGTCTCTTTTTTCCACACTGACATTGATGATAGGAGCTGGAATCAGGCAGTTTTCATCTTCTTCCCCTCATTCTGCCTTGGCACAGATGTGATAACAAAGTTCATACCCAGTTTGCTGGGCAGTCTGACTAGATGTGATGTGCTAGAAACAGTCAGCGCTGCTAAGTAGAGTGGGCTGTTCTTGTTTGAGGCAGTTTGAAGAATAAAACAGAACCCAGGCAGCTACCAAAACATCGGAAAGTAACATCCTGGCTTTTTGATTCTATTCCTATCTGAGTTTAGCAAAAATAGAAAGAAATATTCTCCCATTTGTTTTTGTTTATTTGCTTACCTTAAAAAACCTTATTAAGATACAGTCTGTGCAGCATAGTTTGCCCGTCTAATGTACACCAGCTGGTGCTTCTTCATATGTGTAGCCCCATAGTCGGTCCAGATGGTCACGGTCACAGTTAGCGTGTACTTGCAATGTAATTGATTGTATTTTTTCATTGAAAAAGCATAGCCCCAGGTAGAAGTCAGCTCTTAAGTATGGTACTTAGAAGATAGTGGCAAGTGGTGGGACTTAGTCCCCTTGATTCTCCTTTGCCTATTCACAGTGCTGCCTTCTGTATTTCTTCTCCTTTAAAAGATAGCCAGTTTATTGTTTTAAATTAGCCAAGAATGAGGACCGATTTCATGTCGGCTCCTCCTACCCTTTCAAAGTCTGTTTCTGTGTCTGCACTCTCTCCTAGCGGGGGTTGCCTGCCTCCGTGTATGCTGTTGACATAATGGGGTTCTGTTGGCTGGGTGACATGGAGCTCGAGAAACATGGCTACTCTCAGCTTAGAGCGTCAACTTGGACTGTGAGGGAGACTTGGATCTAGGAGTTGTTTGTGTTCTCTATGAGATATTGTTGTGAAATGAAGTCTTTAATAGCTCACTGTCCTCTTGCTGCATGCCTGCCTGAGCTGTCATAGTGCACTGTAAGGGACATTGTAGCTGGTTGCTATGGAATTAACACTACGTAAAGGATTATAACAGAAAACAGAAGTGAAGCAGAATTGCCAGTTTCTTAAAGAGGTAAAGGACCCATTTCAGATATGGGTACAGATTTTTCCTTTAAGAGTAATGACTCTGATTTGGGCGAAAATGTCAAGAAGGGCTGGAGAGATGCCTCGGTGTGTAGAGCACTTGCTGAGCAAGCACAAGGAGTGCTGAGCGTGAGGAACAGTGCCAGAATTGGTTGCAAGTACCCCTGGAACCCCTGGAGAATCCCAGGCTTCCTGTACACCAGCTTGGCTCAAGGTTTGATGAGAGACCCTGTCTCAAGGGAATAAGGTGGAGAGTGATAGGACAAAGTACCTGATGTCCTCCTCTGGCCTCTGTGCGTGTGCACAGGCTTGCACAGATGCACACACTTGTGCACATGGACCCCTCTCATTGTCCACCTCTGAATGAAGTGAAGGTGGTAGGGATGGTGTGGGAGATGGGAGCTTGGGCGAGAACAATTCTAGTCGCCTCTTCTGTTTCTAAATGCTATACGGTGCTGAAACTCAGAGTGTTCCCACAGCTCCATGACCACAGCTCTGTGTTCAGCCCACTGATTCATCTTCTACAGTGAAGGCTTCCTACCTGCATGGCACATAAATTTTTGAGAGCTTTTTTTAAAAAAAATAATAATGGGAAGCATTTAATTTGTTTTGATACTTTTTTAAATTTGCCAGAGGTGTCTCTGTCAAATAAGGATTTGGGTGGTGTTCAACGACTGAACAAGAATGGTTATAAATAGAATTGGGGCCATTTATCAGTATCTATTGTTTCATTAACTGAATTAATGTCTAAGCATTTAGCCGAAGGAATATATGCAGCTCTATTTTATTAATGGCTTAGCCTTAATCCGCTTATCCTCTTAGCGCACAGGAAGTGCAAAGTAGTTAGGAGTTCTTGTAGCCATCTACTTCCCATGGAGGACTAACGTAATAAAATTAACACACCCTCATTCTTTTCTCTTCTCTTTGCTCTTTTCTGGATATTTATCAAAGTGAGCCCCATCCCACCAGCTGTTGGTTAATCTAGAGCTAATAAATTTTGTCTTCTGATAAGGAATATAGCCCAGTGGTACAGCACTTAACAAGTATTGAGAAATCCTGGGTTTAATCCCCAAAACTGCAAAAGAAAAAAAAAGAAAAAGCTGATTAGTTAAATAACGCCACCATTGTTTCTTTAATGATGATTAGAGAAGAACAATCTCCTAATAAATTCAGGGCTCTTTGGACTCCTTGTATAAAGGGAAGCAGCTGAGGCTCCAGGTTAATCTGGTTATTTCACTAAACAAATTGACCAGTGTGCATTGGTTTTGTGCCTTCCGTGGTGATACTGTGCTGTTTGTTCAGATATCCTAGGAACAGAGGATGCTGTTGTGGAAGCAGCTTCCAGCGAGGCCGTGAGGTTCTACCCCTGGACCATCGACAACAAGTACTATTCAGCAGAGGTCAATCTGTGTGTGGTGCCAAGCAAGTTCCTTGTCACTGCCGAGATCGCGGAGTCAGTCCAGGCGTTCGTGGTTTACTTTGACAGCACACAGGTAAGCTCTTGTTTCCAGTGGGGCCTTCAGCCAGACATTGTCCTGAGCTTTCTTTCTCTCCTCTACATTCTCTGAGTTCCTCGATGTGTCTTTTCATTTTTGCTTCTGTCTGCCCCTGTAGAAATCGGGTCTTGACAGTGTCTCCTCATGGCTTCCCCTGGCAGAGGCATGGTTACCCGAGGTGATGATCCTGGTCTGTGATAGAGTGTGTGAAGACGGTAAGAGTCTCTGACATGTGCCCTTTAGTGAAGTACATCCATGTCCTCAGCTCATCTTGTTACACTGTGAAAATCCTACAAGATTTATGTTGTTTTCAGTATCCTTTGAGGCTGAGATCATTGTGTTTATGTAGCTTAATTCTAGATGTCTTTAGAATGACATTGACATCCGGGGGAAACACTGAAGCCAGAGGAGAGTGTTGAAGGTTGTTGGTGTTTTATGATAGTTTTACTTAGATGCTTTTACATGTTGTTTTAGGAATAAACCGGCAGAAGGCTCAAGAGTGGTGCATCAAACATGGCTTTGAGCTGGTAGAGCTCAGCCCCGAGGAGCTGCCTGAGGAGGATGGTGAGTGGTGGTGTCTACAGGAAGCTGGCTTTGGGTTGAGGTCTAAGGGACTGTTCCAGCCTAGGATAGGGGGATCACAGCAAGAGCCCAGAAATGCTAATGTCGCCAGCTGTTTAAAAGACTGAGCAAAACCAATAGTGCCCCACCAGCACTGCCATAGTTTGCTGGATTTCACCATCACTTTAGGGCTTTTGAAAATCCATGTGTGTGCTTAAACAGATAGAAGTAGGAGATCACTGTTGAAAACCATTGCCATTTCCCTGTCCTTAATCCACTGCCAGCCAAGGATAGTGAGACCTGTGTTTGTGGAGTTTATGTTCTTTGTTTTTCTTTTGAATTCATAGTAAGCTAAGGCTGAATTCCCAGAAACCTCAGGAGGCATGCCAGACCTATTGATACCCAAGCCAAAAATAAACCCAGGGCCTCCCACTCCCCTCCCGCAGGGCAGCTGTGCATTGCTTGCCTTCTGCTGCTTCTGCAACCGTCTGAGCCTTCAGTTTCTTTTCTTTCTTTTTTTTTTGGTAAGATTTATTTTTTTATTTTATGTGTTTAAATGTTAGTCTACATGTATGTCTGTGTACCACATGCATGCCTGGTGCCTTAGGGGCCTGGAAGAGGGCATCAGATCCCCTGAAACTGGAGTTACAGATGGTTGTGAGCTGCCGTGTAGATGGTAGGAATCGAATTCCAGTACTCTGGAAGAGCACCCAGTGTTCTTAATTGCTGACCCACCTTTCCATTAAAAAAGAAAGGAAAGGAATGAGAGAAAAAATTGTTATTTTCCAAGGTCACAAGAGAGCTTTCATCCCTTGGAACTGCACTTCCAGATGGTTGTTAGACACCTGAAGTGGGTGCTGGACACTGAACCTGGGCCCTGTGCCAGAGTAGCCACTGTTCTTAGCCACTGAGCTGTCTCTCCAGTCTTCAGCTTCTCTCTTTCCAAGTACACCTGTATGAACTCCACCCAGCTGGGGCAGACTTTGGCCCACAAGAATCTACGTTCACAAATAATTGAGTTCCCTAAATGAAATGTCCCCAGATCAAGAAGGAATGTGGTGTCGTGGTGTTCCAGAGATGGGGATATTCCTGTGTATGGTTCGGGGAGCACTTGGTACCCTGACTTTAATGTGTCAGATTCTTCATGGGAAAGAAGTTGAAAAGGTACTGGACTTGAAGAGACCTGGTGGGAGGAGCCCGTAGAAGATGCAGGCTGTCCCAGAGACATTCCAGGCAAGGAAACCGTGTGGATGGAAGTCCTAGGTAGGACAGGGTGAGGATGAACTAGGGAAGCAGGTCTTCTTCATTCCTACACTCCATAAAGAATACCAAAGGTTGGCAAGTGAAATAGTCCCTTCCATATTTTCTAAGTTCCCTAAAACTTGTGCCCAACTCGGTGTACATGAACATGTATAATTTCTTACTTCTGATCTTCATATTGTCCTTGGAGTCAACTTTGACTATTGTAATCTTGGAATTTGCTCCTTTCTACTAGGGAATTGCTCTGCAGACAGTACCCATGTTTGATTTTTTTTTTTTTNTGTGTGTGTGTACATGCACAGATGCAGGTGCTCACATGTCCCACAGCACACCTATGGAGGTTGGATATTAACTTCTTGGGAACCTTGGGAACAGGTTCTTTTCCCACAGTGGACTCAGGGTAGGGATTGCGGTCATCAGGCTCACAACAAGCCCTCACACCTGCAGTGCCACCTTACCAACCCTAATTCAATATAATCTTAAAACAGATTTTTCTGAGACATGTCATCTTAGAGCAAGGTAATAAAAACTGCCTTGAATTTTTAAATACAAACTGCTTCAAAGCCACATTTCTTTATTCTTCATTTGTGGGTACTTTGTGTGTACCCATTGTTTTATCATGTCTTCTTACTGTTGCTAGCTCTCCATTTAATTGTGTTTTGGGTTCCTAGGTTTAGTGTCTTAAGTATGAGTAATTCTTTCAAGAACTGCATCCTCTGTAGTTAAAATGAACATGGCATTTTGTCCTCACCCAGACAGCAATGGGATACACTTACCTTCATTGAGTATTTCCAGTTTTATCCTCACTTAGTGCTGCCAGGTTGGTAGATGCAATTCTTCAGATGATTCATTAGCCGTGGAATACTGTCTGCTGTCACTCAGGCGCTCTCAGGCAGCAGGATGATGAACTCAGGAAGGCATGGTTCCTGCCTGCCTGAGCTTCCAGTATAAAGGGGGAGTCCCAGTACCACCATCATGCCTCCAGGAGAGGTCCTCAGAGTGCTGCTGTCCCCGCTGCTCTCAGGCTAGTGTAAGAGCGCTGCCCTTGACCAGGTAGTAAGTGGTCAGTAATTGACAGAGCCTGGGGTCAAGTTCAGAGCTTCTGATGTCAAACTCTCTTCTTCCTGTTTAACCCAGACCAGGCTAGACCACTAGACATGAGTTCTGTAAACTCTTCTCTCTCTGACCCACCACAGGTAAATTGTTTCTTTCATCACTTTCCACCTGAAGTCTGAAGCACCTGTGCTTACTGGGCATAGTGATGCCTGGACTGTAGTGAGAAGCTGCATTACTGGCTGCTGGTAGAGAGTGAGGACACTGTAGAAGCTGCATTACTGGCTGCTAGAGAGTGAGGTCACTGTAGAAGCTGCATTACTGGCTGCTGCTGGTAGAGAGGAAGGCCACACTGTAGAAGCTGCATTACTGGCTGTTAGTAGAGAGTGAGGTCACACTGTAGAAGCTGCATTACTGGCTGCTGCTGGTAGAGAGTGAGGCCACACTGTAGAAGCTGCATTACTGGCTGCTGCTGGTAGAGAGTGAGGACACACTGTAGAAGCTGCATTACTGGCTGCTAGAGAGTAAGGCCACACTGTAGAAGCTGCATTGCTGGCTGCTGCTGGTAGAGAGTGAGGCCACACTGTAGAAGCTGCATTGCTGGCTGCTGCTGGTAGAGAGTGAGGCCA
>LOJH01000759.1:20294-35886 GCA_001685095.1 Ellobius talpinus
TGCATTGCTGGCTGCTGCTGGTAGAGAGTGAGGCCACACTGTAGAAGCTGCATTGCTGGCTGCTGCTGGTAGAGAGTGAGGCCACACTGTAGAAGCTGCATTACTGGCTGCTGCTGCTGGAGAGTAAGGCCACACTGTTTTAAGTAGACCACCAATCCTAGAGACAAGATGGTGCTAACTCTCAAGCAGTTGCTGCTTGTCCTTTTGGTCATGTTGTGGTACTGGACTAGGAGCCTGGGCTTTCCTTCAAACCTCAGGCAAACATTCTGCTTGTGAATCTCCCAGCCTTCTTTTTACTTTCTCTTTTGATACAAAGTTCCACTGAGTTGCCAAGCTGAGCATCAGCTTCTGTTGCCCAGGCTAGCCTCCAATATGAGAACTTCCCGCCTCAGCCTTCAAGTAGCTAGAATTAACAGGCTCCCTGAGGCTGCTGCCAGTCCCAGCTGAACTTTGACTCTTTTTTTTTTCAGACACTTTTTTTTTATTGTTATTAAAAAAATTTTTCCACCTCCTCCCCTCCTCCCAATTCCCTCCTCTCTTACCGGCTTTCTCTGATGAAGAGCTAATAGGTAACAGGTGATAACAGTCTGCAGCAGAAAGACAGCATCGTATTACATAGAGAGTTGCTTTGTGGCACACAGAGAGGTCTTCCTCCCAGGGATCAAACTCAGGTCACTAGGCTTGTTCACACACAAATGCTTTACTCCCTGAGCCATCTTACTAGCCCCTGGAAATTCATCCTGTATAGATAGCCAAGATGAGAGAGTTTATTGTTTCATTTTTTGAAGATTTACTGTTTTAGAGTGTGTGCAGGAAGGTGCATCCCTGGGGCTGGAGTTACAGGCAGTTGTAAGCCAGCTACCATTGCAACTCCTCTGGGGCTGGACTTACAGGGGATGGTGAGCCACCAAACATGGATTCTAGAAATTAAACTTCTATAGGGGCAGCAAGTACTCTTACCCACTGAACCATCTCTCCATCCCCAAGATTAGTGTCTTTAATGCTATACTGTGGTTGTTTAATGAGAGCTTGCGTTTTCTGGAGATTGTGAGTGGATTCTGTGGATGAAAAGATGGAGACAGCTTGATCACACAGTGCTCTTCTGTTGTGACTGTTCGTATCAGGAGCTCGGAGCTCTGTGTTGCTTTATTAATTTCCTTCTGTACACAGTACATTAGGAAGCAACAGCCAAGTAAACAAGATGACTAAACCCGGTTATTTAAAAGTATGCCTTTGGGACTTATAGGCCTGTATATGAATGTGTAGGTTTCTCTGGATATATACAGACCTGTGTGCTTCTCTCCCTGGCAGATGACTTCCCTGAATCCACAGGCGTAAAGCGGATTGTACAAGCATTGAATGCCAATGTCTGGTCCAATGTTGTGATGAAGAATGGTGAGTAACTGGATGTTGTCGTTTTTACTCAGTAACATGTTTTAAATTACCTGAATCTATGTAGAACTGTTAGGATTCTATGAAATTTTTGTTCTCATTCTCAAGTTTTCAGTTGAAGGAAGAGCCAGAAGCAACAAGCTGGGACTGTTTAGTGGGCTGAATAGGTATTTCAGCAAGCATGTAAATGTTACAGTATGCCTCACATTGTCCTTGGCTTTAAGAACAACTTAAGTTTTTAAGGTATGATCGTTATCATTGAGGTGCTTCCCATCTACTGTGCGATTCTTTATAGTGCTCTCCGTCTTGCCCTTTCTGGACATTTTATGGTAATGGAGTTTGTGTATACTTTTCATGTGCTGGGTGTGCAGGCAAGGGGTGCAATGAACACAGACTCAGAGACATGACTGCTGCATTGATCCTGATGTAGAGAGAACTTCCAGAAGAGCATGGGTTCTCGTACCATTCTTCATGGGATGGGCAAGATTGAAAGGGGAGAATGCTCAGCTGGAGGATGCATGGCTCCAAGAACAAGGATTTTATGTCATAAAGACCCTGGGAGAGTCTCACTTAGCAGTGGAAGCTCTTGTGGATGTTGGAACATGAGGCAAGGAGATGTGGGCTTTCTTCTTTTTTTTAATTCTTTTTTATTTATTTGTTTTTATTCATTTATTTATCTATTTATTTATTTGTGGGCTTTCTTCTGTAACAAGTGTGAGACCCTGGAGGTGGGATCTCTGCAGGGTTGACAATAGTGATGTGTTGGAGGTGGGATCTCTGCAGGTTTGACACCAGTGATGTGTTAGAGGTGGGATCTCTGCAGGGTTGACATCAGTGATGTGTTGGAGGTAGGGTCTCTGCAGGGTTGATGTTAGTGAAGTGTTGGAGGTGGGATCTCTGCAGGGTTGATGTTAGTGATGTGTTGGAGGTAGAAGCAGAGTCCGAGGTTAGGGAAACCTGAGCTGGTGCAGTCTCCTGGGGGTGAGTGTCGGCCCTCAGTATTGTGATGGCGGCTGTGCGGGGTGGAAGCCTGGGTATGGCATGCAGTCTGTAGTTGGTTGGCACCTGCTCTTGGAGCCTGCATTAGCTTGCTCGGCCTTTGGGAACAAGCTCACAGACTCGATGGCTTAGAACAGTGGGAATTTACTGCCTCACAGTTTTAGAAAAAGGTTACCAGTCCTACCTTGAGGTGCCAGGGCCACCTCCCTCCAAAAGTGCTGGAGGATTGCCCCAGGCTTGTCTTGGCTTCTGTGAGTTCTTTAGTTTGACACACTACATCTGATCTTCCCATGGTTTCTCCCTGTGTATATGACTTTGTTCATATCTCTTCTGAGGCCAGTAGTGATACTAAATTATGGCCCACCCTATGGTCCTGTGACCCATTTTAACTTCCCTTTTTCCAAATAGAAGTGCGCATTTTGCTGTTTTAGAGGTTAGCTTTGAGGTTTGGGGAGCTGCAATTCAAGTCTAGAGTGTAGTGCCTTAAAACATGTGCAGGGTTGGGTGAAACTCCAAAGAGGGAGTGAGAAAAGCCATATTTACAGTAGTTGAAGGGCAAGTGGGTGGCCAGCTTGGTGGGTGCAGAGTGCTTCATCCCAGCTGTTGGTTGACACTGAGGATTAAGTATGGTTGGCATCCTGATGTCTGATCTACCCCTTGTGCTTGGCAAAGCCCCTTCTTGATGATAAGGCAGTTTCCTCTCTCCTGTCTTTCCCTGTCTCCTTCATCCTCCCCACTTGCATGTTAGGAGGGTTCTGGCCTATCGGATGGGGTCTTTCCGTCCCTTCACACATCCATTGCTCCATCACTTCTTTGTTGAGCATTTCTTAGTAAGCTACTGCTTTAGACTGTGTACAGTACAAAACTAACTTTTAGATATGGTCCATAAACTAGATCAATTTAGAATAAAGTTCTGTTCTATACTGCCTGTTAGAAATTTCTTGAACTAGCTAGAAATTTAGTGAAGCTATTTTTGGCTTAAATCATTCTTTGAAAACTCTGATCCCCATTTCATACATTAAAGAAATGTTGGCTTATAATTCACATTTATAGCTGTGCAGCCACCCACTATAGCTATGGCCTCCATGTCCTTGGAATTAACAAACCACAGATTGGAAATGGTTAGGAGGAACATGTCTATCTGAATACACACACACGCACACACACATTCTTTTTCTTGTCACTGTTCCCTAAACAACAGTGTAAGAGGGAACCCCTTAGTAGTTATATGGTGTTAGCGGCCGCAGGCAATGAAGAGAGGGGAAGGAGCATGGAGGGCTGGCGAGGTCATGCCAGTTCTGTAACATTCTATAGCAAGCACTACTTCTAGTATTTGGGAGATTCTGAATATGTAATCCGCAAGATGCACTGAACAATTTTGCTTCTGTCCTGGTTGGTTTTTTGTCAGCTTGACCCAAGCCAGGGTCATCTGGAAGAGGGTATTCCCATGTCCTCTGTGAGAACATTTGGCCCATGAGCAAGCCTGTGGGGCATTTTTTGTTTTGTTTGGTGGTTGATGTGGGAGGGCCCAGCTAATTGTGGGTGGGGCCACCCCTGGGCAGGTGGCCCTGGGTTCTATAAGAAAGTAGGCTGAGCAAGCCATGGAGAACAAAAAGTAAACAGTGTTCCTTCACGGTCTCTGCATCCATTCCTGTCTTGAGTTTCTGCTCCAGCTTCCCTCAGCTACAACTGTAAGCTGAACTAAACCCCTTCATCTCCAGAGTTGATTTGGGGTTAGCATTTATCACAGCAGTGGAGAGCAACTAGGACAGTTTCTTTGTGCGAAAATATTTCCACTGCCAGTCTGTGTGCACATTGGAACAATATTCTTAGGTGTGAAGCAAGGAGGCACATTATGGGCTTGCATGGCTCTTTGCCCTGAAGTGTCTGCCTGCCTGCCTCCCTCCCTTTCTTTTTCCTCTACCATCCTGGGACACTGATGTGCTTTTAGCTAAACCCCCAAATTTTGGCATTAGCTTGTTTTCACGTTAAGAGGATGTAGGTCTGTGTTCTGAAGGAAATGAACTCTCTCCTCCTAGGAGAAGCATGCAGTGTGGAAGTGGAAGTCCAGGGCTGAGGAAGTAGAGAACATTCTTTCAGAGCCTCCAAACTGTCCCGAAAGAGACAGCTCTGTGCAACCGTATGGTGGGCCATAGTATCCTTCCAGTGCAACCTGCCTTCTCTGCCCATGAGAACCTTCAGCCTTTCTGATGTGAATGCCAGCAAGCTTCATCTTCCTCAGCAGCCACTGCCTGTGTATATATGCAGGCGTGTGTATGTGTGCAGGATGGGGTATCCATGTGCGGAGGAGACCAGGGGTCAACCTTGGATATTGTTCCTCAGGAGCCATTCACCTTGTATTTTGAGACAAAATCTCTCACTGGGACCAGGGCCTCTACTGCCTTAGCCTGTGAGACTGAGACCCACCAGTCTCTACCTCATCAGTGTGAGGATTACAAACACATGCCTCCGCCCTGGGTGGAGGGACACACTCCAGGCCTCCTGTTTCCGCTGCAGGCACCTCACTGGCTAAGCTATTTACCCAGTCACACAGAAGGCTTTGTGAAAGTCTAAAGTTAGGCATAGGAGAAGGGCCCATCCATGGTCCATCATGGATGGGAGAGGGGTTTATGAAGCCCCACCTACCTTAGGAGCTGTTGGCAGTTAATGGTTGCTGGGAAGGGAGAGTCATTTTCTTCTGTCATGTAACTGCTGTTAAAGTTGCCCAGTAAATAACCTCTCATGCATGCAGCCCTAATTAAACCTTGTGAGTCACAAAAGAAGCCACAAAACAACAACAGAAAACCTCAAATCAGCCTGAATATAGGAGAGAGACCTGTCGGGAAGAAGATTGGCTCAGGAGAGTGGGAAGGGGTGACGAAGGGTAATGAAGAGGGGATGAAAATGACCAAAATACATTATATGCACATGTGAACATATCAAAAATAACAATATTGAAAAAGTTGTGCTTAAGTTACCATATGCCCAAGTTGGTGCACTTACGTATACTCAATTGAGCAGAAAAATGTGCCCATGCATAACATCATTATTAATGCTCATAGCAGTGTTATCCATAACAGCCCAGAGGTGGAACCAACTCAGAAAGCAGTGGTAAGGTCATACAGTGGACTATTACTCAGCTCTAAAGAGGTGTGTGCAGGCTACCCCTGGGCTAACCTACCACACGGCCGCCATGCTCAGGCTTTTATGTCATTGTGCTTTGATGAGATGTCCAGGGCAGGTAAATCCATAGGGACAGAGTATAGGTTGTGGTTCCCACAGACTGAAGGAGAACCTGCTAAGGAGATGGAATTTCCTTATCAGAACATGTTAAAAGTGTTTTGAATTTGGTGATGATTATTGTACAGTTTAAAGCACTGAATTCCATACTGTAAAGAGGGTGACTTTGATATCTGAAAGTTAGCTCTCAATAAAAGGGAAGCAATATTACTAATGTTCATATCCATGAGATAGTTTATGACAATTATCCTATTTAATTTCACAGTATCCAATGTGAGTTAGGCTCAGAGGTCAAGAAGTGTCACATTCATTACCAGGCTGCACTAAGATTGCCCTCCTAGACTTTGTGACTGGTTTGAGGTGAGGCTTGACTTCCAGGAGCCCTTTATGCTTTAAACTCTGTGCACTTAACTTATTGTGTTTATGAAGTATTAAATTTTAAGGAAGTTTCCTTCATATTTCTTGTTTGCTTGACAGTTTTCTCAGGTGACAGTTTCCAGTCTTAATTAAGTGTAGGAGGTACATGTGTTTGCGATGTTTTCAGAGTCCTGAAGAGGGCGCTGGATCCCCTCTTTACAGGCATTTCCATGTGAGCTGCCCAACATGGGTTCTGGGAACCAACTCAGGGTCCTCCGAAAGGAGCAGGCGGTTTGCTTTTAACCAGTGAGCCAGCTCTCCGGCCTTAGGCTATGTTTTTCATCTGTAGGATAAAGTTGGTCTTCATCCGTGGCTTCCAGTGTTGGCTGCACAATTGGAGCTTTTGAAGCCTGTGCTTTCTGGGCTGCATCCAGACCATTTCTATCTACTAGGAAGGAGGATCGTGGTGGGGAGGCAGCAGCTGCGCTCTTCAGGGCCACGGGGACTCAGTTATGTAGGCATGGTGAGGCCAGCTGGCTCAGAACAGTCAGCTAGTTCAGACTTGTAATAGTGTGCTTAGTGGGGGAGGTGAATTGGGCATTTTGGAAGCTGTGCTAGCCTCTGCTTTTGCAGCAAGGACCTGCATTTTCACATTCCTGAATCCTGACTTGCAGAGCCGCAGGAAGAAAGACAAGACAGGGCCAGTACCTGTTCACCTTAGGAAAGGTGACAGTAGTGAGTACTCCCCTCCATCCTCCTTCATACCTGGGTCTTGTGTGGTTAGTATAGCACGAGGGTCACCTGTGCTCCTTGGCACCTGTTGTCTTCATAAGCGTGTTCTTCAGACTCTGCAGTTGGCTGTCTGAGTTGTCTTCTGTTGGCCTCCAGTCTCTCCTTGGTCTAGAGTTTGAAGTTCACTCGGAAATTACCTGCTGAACACACACTGTGTTTAGGCCCTGTGGTTGGTATACACTGCTGAGCAGTCAGTATCCGCGCTGGGAGGCTCCCTGGGGGTGCAGTAGTCATAGGCAACAGGAGATTGGTAAGTTATGTAGGGTGCTGGAAGATGATAGGCAGTGGGAAGTAAACAGAGAGGGGGATTAAGGTTTGGGGTAGACTGCAGTATACATAGGACGGTCAGGTTGGGTCCGCAGTATACATAGGACGGTCAGGTTAGGTCCGCAGTATACATAGGACCATCAGGTTGGGTCCGTAGTATACATAGGGCGGTCAGGTTGGGTCCACAGTATACATAGGACGGTCAGGTTGGGTCCTCAGTATACATAGGGCGGTCAGGTTAGGTCCTCAGTATACATAGGACGGTCAGGTTGGGTCCGCAGTATTCATAGGACGGTCAGGTTGGGTCCGCAGTATACACAGGATGGTCAGGTTAGGTCCACAGTATACATAGGATGGTCAGGTTCAGTCCCTTGGTGGGTAAAGACTTGAGCCTGAGGGAGAGCAGCCTGACAGGGCATGTAGTAGGGCCAGAGCACGCCTGGTGCATGTAAAGAACAGCCAGGTGCTTCCTGTGCACAAAGGAGATGATGGGAGAAGGGATGGAGGTCCTGGGGACTGAGGCTCTGCAGGCCATCTAGGTAACTGTGGCATCTACTCAGGTAAAACAGGGGCTACTCCAAGGCTTGGAATAAAGAAATGGTATGACCCAACTCAACGGTTCTCAATCTGGGGTTTATGGCCCCTTTGGCAAACCTCTCTTTCCCAAAATATTTACATTATGATTCATAACAGTAACACAATTACGGTTATGAAGTAACAGCGAAAATAATTTTATAATTGGGGACTGAAAGAGGCTGCTGTGTGATGGTGAAGATCAGGAGAAAGCAGGAAAAGATACCACCTCTTCAGGTGATAGACAGGCAACTTTTGGCATCCGCAGTTGAGTGATTCTTAGTGGAGGCCCAGAAGGGGCAGAAGAATCCGTATCAGGCACTGCACTCACCTCTGAAGGGGTTTTTGAGAACCGCTTAACTTAAGCTCTGTTATTGAGTAAGGGGTCAGATGTACCTCTCTCGACTGCTCTGGGCAGAAAACTCCCAGGAGCCTCTGAGCTTGTCTGTGAAATAATGCAGGAAGAGCACAATGGCGTCCTTGCCAGATGATCACTCGCCCTTTTGTGGTAGAACACTTTAACAGCCCAGAGCTGTGTGACACCATTCTACAAGCAATCAATTGCATAACAAAATCAAAGGCCTTAGCGGGTAGAACATCTTTTTATGCTGGTCTGGCAAAGGCTCTATCTTTTACTCTATGTTATAATTCTGAAACCAGTGGTAAAACATTTTTATCTGTCAATGATGTGTGTTCCCATGCCTTTACCAGTACCAGCTTTCATTTTGACTGCTCTCCTTCCTCGTCTTCCTATGAGGTGAAGAAAGTTTTTATGGAAGTAAGGTGCTGGGTGTGCAGACCCGTGCCTGTAAACCCAGCACTGAAGAGACTCGGGCAGGAGGTCCCTGAGTGTGAGGCCAGTCTGACTGTATAATGAGACGCTGCCTCAGAACAGGGTGACTGAATAATTAAGGAGATGGGAAGAATGGGGGTTGTCTAACACACAAAACCAAACAAGAAGAGATTGCATGTAATTTCTTTTACATTATACATTCACATATGTTGCAAGGGTGAGGCCGCTTGTTCGTCCCAGCCACCCAGCTAGCTTACACGAAGTAACCACACAAACTGTATTAATTTAAATACTACCTGGCCCATTAGCTCTACCTTCTTATTTGCTAACTCTTACATCTTGATTTAGCTCTTTTCTATTAATCTATGTATCACCACGTGGCTGTGTCTTGCCAGTAAGATTCTAACCAGCGTCCCACTGAGGCAGTGGATCCATGGCTTCTCCTAACTCTGCTTTCTTCCTCCCAGCATTCAGTTCTGTTTTCTCCACCTGCCTAAGTTCCACCCTATCAACTAGGCCAAGGCAGTTTCTTTATTCATTAACCAATGAAAGCAACACACAAACAGAAGGACTTCCTATACCACTCATACAAATGCAGAAAAAAAGACACATCATTGATTCATTAAATTTCCTGTGTATATGTGCATGTGTGAGTAAGCATGTAGTTTATTAAAAGCTAATATAGAGGTTAAGCACAAGGTTAAAAGAAAGATGCTTAGGAAGAAACCAAGATGCACCCAAGAACATGCATGGTTGTGGGTTTGTTAAAGAACTGTAATGCCCTCGTAAGTTTGTTGTTGGGTTCTTTTGGTGCATGTGTATGTGTTCACAGATGGGGCCTTATGTACTTGTGTGAGCTTGTGAAGGCATCAGTATCTTATTTGTATCTCACTTTCTGCTTTAGATTTTGAGGCAGGGTCTCTCACTGAATTTGGAGCACACTATTTTGGCTGCTTTGATTAGCTAGCTCTCAGGGTATCCCCATCGCTGCCTCCTACATGCTGAATTTACCAATGGGTCGGTCACCATGCCTACCTGCCTTTTATGTGGGCCTTGGGTATTGAACTTGGGTCCTCACACTTTTGTGGCAAGGACTTTATCCCATTGAGCCATCTCTTTTGTATTTGTCCTTCTGTTTTATAGAAGGACAAGGGAAATTGCTTTCTTTGACACAATTGTGTATGTGAATTAGCCAGAGCAGGGCATTGAAATCTCCGTGTATACATTCAGTATGGGTTCTTCCTTTTACAGGAAAGAGGCTTTGGGCAGGAGAGGTGACGTGTCCGTACTCACACAGTGAATTAGCTAAGATGGGACAGGACCACAGGTTCTCCTGAGCAGGAGTGCCGTTTCCATCATACTGTGGTAGTTCAGTCGGTTGATTTTTAGCCCATTAGAGAGCTGAGCACAGAAAGATTAAGTAAGTGACTTTGGCTGCATGGAAACCATTGGCAGAGCCAGGTGAGTTGTTTGCCACAAGTTGTCTCAGCGTAGGTGCTCTGTTGTAAGATTTTAATGAGACTGACTGGAGGTAATGATTATATCTGAGGTTTGGGGTTTCTTTTGCTTATTGCTTTTAAATCCTATATAATCTGTATAGCATGATGTTAGTCCTAACCCATTGTCCCTGAACTTAGTCCAAAGAAAGTACAGCAAAGCTTCCAGCTAGCTAATACAGCAAATGGTGATGAATTACTTTTGAGTGGGAGACAGCATATTGTCATTATATTATTTGCAGTCAAGGTGGATTAGCATACTTTTCAGTTTGAATTATGACTATGTATACACCGTAGGTATTCAGTTAGTGTCTTTTAAAGCTTAATGACATGTTTAAAAGCAAACATTAATTTAGATAGTTGCAGGCAAATCATTGTCGTCCTCCTTTGCTTAGCAGGGAGGTATGTCCTGAGAAAGACACCATCAGATGAAGTCATCATTGTGGGATGTGCTCACACAAACCCAGATGGAATAGATCAGTCATGGGATGTGGCTTTAAATATAGTCTTAAGACTCAGTAAGAAGGAATAGAAGGCTGTTACTCATAGTTTTGCAATAAACTTTTCTTTTTTTAAGTAGGAATAAGAGCAGTAAAAACCAGAGTATAAGTGTATAAACCAGTGTTTAGTTAAAAATGAGACCCTTGGACTCCAACTCCCAGCCTGCCAAGTGCTGACCCCTCCCCATGGAGGATCAGGACCACTCCCACAGGGTATTTAGGCTTGTGCAGGAAAATGGAACATGTGATTTTGGGTTTGTGTGGGCTCCTCTCCCTGCCATGCTTTCTCGGTCCACCCGAGAGCCACATTTATTAAACACGGGCATTTTAATTTAGTCTAATCTGGTTTGATTGGAGTTCTTTGCGTTGGTGGAGTGGCTTTTCTTAAGATTAAACCAAACAACCAGTATCATTTCAAGGAGTGTATGCTGTGCATAATTGTGTGTGATGTTCTTTCACTGAGGTGTAGTGCAATGGACCTGTTTACACCAGGGGTCACCATGACTTTGTTGTAACATATGACTAAGATGTTAATAGGCAACAGGCTTCTTCTCCTCTCTCAATCATTGTTCTATTGCTGGGAACAGACGCCATGACCAAGGCAACTCTTAGGAAAGAAAGCATTTAATTAGGGTCTTACTTACAGTTTCAGAGGTTTGGTCCATTATCAGCATAGCAGAAGCATGGCAACATGCATGTGTGGTGCTGGAGACGTACCTGAGATTACATCCTGCTTCTCAGGCAGAGAGGACACTGGGTCTGGCATGGGCTTTTGAAACCTCAAGGTCTACCCCAAGTGACATACTTCCTCCATGTATCTCAAGCTACAGTTGATCCAAATGTCATGCAGTATATGACTGTACTAGAAAGATGTGCAGATCTTCCTGGTAGACATAATTTACATACTGACTTCAATGCGGTTTCTGCTGTTGGCTCTGTCAGTGTCCTGTTTTATCAAATATAACATTCCCAGTGAACTCACTACTGCTCCTAAAAGGATAAGCTTTGATGCTTGGGAGACAAAAATAAATTCCTACTCTTTCATGTGTAAGATACAACTCTATGTAGCTCTTAACCAGAGGCAGCGTATCTGTTGCATTGAATTGCACTTGGGAGAAAACAGTGCCTAAAACACTGCTGGTGGCAAGGAGCTACCATGAAGATGGCTGGAAGCACTGAGCACAAGGTCTGCCCGAGGAGAAATCCCCAGACTTCCAGGGAAGCCATAGTTTCCATTCAGCATTAAAGACCTAACCACAAATGGTCCAAGAAATGAAGTGGGCGAGATCCACACTCAACATTGAAGGCACCTCTGGGGCTAATCAAGCCTCATCAGCTTGCTTACCCTTTCATTTGCTGTCACACCTTACACTTCCTCAGTCTGAGCTTAGGCTGCCACTCAAGGAAAGGATGTAGATACACATCCGTGCTGTGTCCCCCATGCTCCCGCCAGAGCCTGCTCTACGGCTTGAAAACCAGCCAGTTGGGTTTGACATTTATAGCTTGGTAATGCCCCTTTATTTTCACTGTCACGAAAGTAGAAACTCTGGGTCACTGCCTCATGACAAAAATGACAGATGTTTTAAGTCCCCACCCCCTCTCCTTTGAGTTTCCTAATAGAGTGTCTTTCAGTTTGGTTCATTGGAAAGCTATGTAGCAAAGCTCTCTGCTTGAGGCAGTGCCTTGAACTTGGGTGGTACCTAAAAGAGTTGAGTAGAAGTCTGGTACATTGTGCTCTTGGTTGACCTTATTGAGACTAACACTCATGGAGGAGAGTAGTAGTATACACAGCACCTTTGATAGGTATCAATTTTATGTTACACAGTGTTCCTGTCCCTGGCTTAATAAGCTGGACACTGGCAAGTTCTAAGGAGGGTTTTTTCTGCACTGATGACTTCTGGGTATTAATTATATCAAGCCGCACCATGATAGGTGAAGACGGGGACGGGAACCAGAGAAGGACCGTTAAACGAAACAAATGCTTGAGAGTTGTGACTCCGCCCCCAGTGGGCAGATTGCAACTGGACTTTGAGTAACTCTTGCATACAGCAGTTCTCCCTTTTACCATTATAAATAATATGAATTGGTTATCTATTGAAGTATCACCTAAATGATCATCTGTTGCCCCCTCATGTCCTGGGTAAATGATTCCATGGCGGAAGTTCCAGATTCCAGGTCAGGCTGACCTTTGTAATTGATGAATAGAACCAAAAAAAGAAATGAGTGCCCACATCACAAGGCCCCAGTTCTCACTTCTGCCTGAAGCTGTTCACTTGAGAAAGTGGATAGTTTATGCCTTTCATTTTTAAAAGATTATCTATCATCATTATTATTACTTCTAATATTAGCAACAGCTGCGTAGCTCAGGATAGCCTTGAACTTGATGCTCTTGCCTCAGCCTCCCAAGTGCTGAAATTACAGACATGCATCACCACATCCAACTCTATATACATTTTTAAGAAGTGAAAAAAATGATATTAATTTAAAAATTTGAACCTAATATCACAGAAAAATGAAGCATCAAATTAGAGGAAGAATGGCCAATGAAGAGGGTTCTATACCTGTGTAACCTTGGGAAACCAGCTTTATGTTTCTGCCAGTGTCCGGTCAGGGGCAACATCTACTGAAATGGATTTCATTAAATCTCATGAAGTTGAACTGGGCTCTAATTTTTAAACTTAACCTTGAGGAACACAAGATATAACCTGAGCACTCAGAGTGTCCCCTATCTATGAACGTCATGGTCAAAAAAGAAAACAATGAGTAAGATAACTGACCATCCCATATATGTAGGTCACATAATGGGTGGAAGGATTGTGTTGTAAAATGAGGAGTGGAGGAAATGGTGAGCCTTCCAGGTATGGCCTTCAGGAGTGTCCACACACAAAGAAATGGTAGGAGCTCACCTCCACGGGTCTCCTTGAAGGCACTCTTCTTGACTACTTTGCTCGTCCACTGCAGCTCTTTCCAAAACTGGTCATGAGCCATATAAGAAAGCCATCTTTTCTTGGTCTTTCTCGCTGTTTCCCATATTTGGGTCTGAATGGCTTCTCCTGATTGCCAGCTCCCCTTTGAGGATTGTCAGGTGTGTGCTCTAGGCTTCAGAGACAGGACTCAGCAGGGCCTTTGCTGTGACGAATGTTGAGCTCTCCATCATGACTTTAGGAAAGACAGTGCTCACTCCAGACTGTGTGCAGGAGTGGGAGGACATTCAGCACAGCCCTCACTAGTGTCTGCTGCTGTCGTTTCCTTCCTGATATATAGCTCTCTACAGTGCCCATACTGTTCATGGGGAGGAGAGCAAGAAAAGCGTCATCTCACTTTCCCGTAGGCATGACTCTTGGCTTAGGAGCAGCTCCTCTGTGTCACCGGCCGAGCAGAGGAGCCTGTTCCTGAATCTAGCACAAGTGGAGCCACGTGCAGTGCTGAGCCTAAGTGAGCATAGCTGAAATAGCATATTCAGGACTTCAAGCAGTGGGCGAGTTAGAATAAATAAGGGTTTGGTTTTGTGGTGTTTTTCTATTTGTTTGTTTGTTCATTTTAATGTGCATGGTTGTTCTACATGCATGTCTGTGTGCCATGTGGGTACAGAGCCCACAGAGGCCAGAAGATGGCAAAGATCCCCTGGGACTAGAGTTACAGATGACTGCGAATTACCATTAGGTGCTGAGAATTAAATCCCAGTCCTCTGGACCAGCAGCCAGTGCTCTTAACCACTGAACCATCTCCCCCACAATGTTTTTTGGTGTTTTGTGTTGTTTTGTTTTTTGGTATCTGACCAGAAAGACTTGGAATATTCTATAATAACATAGGGTCCTTTTCCTGGTACTGGTGACATCATTTGTGACTTTCTTAAAGGTTGTATAACTCAGGTGGTCTGTCATGGTTTAAGATTATCAAACGGTTGCAGCTTCTCTATGAACTTTTAGAAGGCCTTGCTGTGATTATAATGAACCTGGGTCTGGTTATTATCATTTACCGTGTGAGGAGAGAAGACAAGGCTCACACAAAGAGGAAGGTATTTTGTGTAAAGAGAAACAGAATGTAAGAACAGTGAGAACACCTTAAAATGCAGAGAATGCTTGAACCTGCTGAGCTGATGCCAAATAGTTGCTGCTTTCAAGAAATAAAAACTGAAAAGTGAACATAGAAAATGTCTAACAGGGTACATGGATTTGGGGTGTGACCAAGGAGATTCTTAACATTTGAAGAGTGTATGCTAATAACAAATTGTGTTTGTTTGTTTGTACTTTTCATGGCATGGTCATCTTCCATCTGTAATGGAATGGAGTCAGATGTTTTGGGGATGAATTTAGTACACAGTGGTCCCTCATTACCCATGGCTACTTGCAGCAAACTACCCCAGAGGTTTTAGAAGTGAGTAACTCCTCTTTTCCACTTGCACCTTTCCTGAGTGACAAGGTGGCATGTGTACCATCCTTTTCCTCTGCCGGAGGAGGTGGCTGTCCTTTGGAGCAGCCCGTCTCTCACGTTGCCACTGCCCAGCAGTTACTGAATGGCCATCCTGCCAGGTTACTGCTTAGGTTCTTCATGCCTATGTTCACATGATCTTTACTTTGTTAATAACGGCTTCAGAAGCAGTGCTAGTGATACTGGTTGTCTAGGCAACCTGCATGAGCTGCAGGGAAGCCATCCAGAAATTCCTAGAGGATCTTCTCACACTGTCACTAGAGGAGTGAGTTCAGTACATGGAGATACTTCGGGAGAGAGCCACTTTTCCTGCAGAACTCTTTTTAAAGGTGTATTTGATTATTTTTTTATGTGTATGTGTTTAGGACTTAGTATATGTATATATACCATGTGCATGCAGAGCCCACAGAGGTCAGAAGAAGATGCCAGATCCCTGAACCTGGACTTCACAAAGGGTTGCGAGCTACCATGTGATTGCTGGGAACCAACCTGCAGTCTTTCACAAGAGCAGCCAGTACTCTTAACTGCTGAGCCATCTCTCCAGAGAACTTTTATTATTTTAGTATTCTGCTTGAAATACTTGTTGTATTGTAGTAATTGTTTTAACTGTGTCTAACTTATAAATTAAACCTTTTGTATATGTGTGCTGTCTGTAACTGAAATACTTAGGACTCAGTTTCGCAGGTTTTGTGACTTTCTGCATTTTGAGATACTTGCACATATGTGTACAGGACATTCGTGCATTTTGAGAT
>LOJH01000759.1:35957-49048 GCA_001685095.1 Ellobius talpinus
ATTCGTGCATTTTGAGATACTTGCACATATGTGTACAGGACATTCGTGCATTTTTAAATACTTGCACATATGTGTACAGGACATTCGTGCTGTTTGTGCATGTCTTCTTGTATCTTATGCATCATATGGTCTGGAGGTAGTTGGGAACAGTGTTGATAATGCGCCTGTGCTCTGGCTGTGGAGAGGTTTCCACTGAGGCATTGTGGTGGTGCTCAGATGGTTTTGGAGTTTGAAGCATTTTGGATTTCTAAATTAGGGCTGCTTAACTTGTTTGGGGAAAACAGTATGGAGAGGGTTTAGTCCCACAGTTGTAAGCATCTGGTGTTCCTGGTTCCTTGCTGGGCAGGAGTAGGGGTGGGAAGAGGGGAGGGTTCCTTCTTATGCTTCCTGACTAATTTCTCTTTTTATAAAAACTTGCCCCTCCCACACCCCTGAAGTTCTAGAAGAATCAGATGAAGAAGTACCTTGATTCGTTCCTTCCTAGTTCAGTGTTTTTGTGCTGTCAGCGAAGCCACAGATGCTAGAAGTAGTCTGAGCAGCAGAAGGGAAAGGCCCTTCTCAGTAGGAGTACCATTCCCATGCTAGAAACCGGAGGGGGTGGTTACTAGCAAATAAGAGAAGATTTATATAATTCTTTTCCATGAGTGTAGCATGCAGTGGGTGCACGTGGGCAGAAGTGTGAAGAACACCAAAGCAGAAAAGTCAGTGTATCCAAGCCTTTGGAGCAACGCTCCATGCAGGCACTCTGCTTTGAATAAACAAACATGGATTCCTTTCTCAATTGTATAAATGTATGTGTCTCTGATTTCCTTAAAATGTAAGCAGGGGACACAGTGGGGGACATAGAAAAAACAATCAAAAGTGCCCAGAGGTTTATAGTGTGTTGTCAGTTGCAGCTCCTCTGCCTGGCTCCTGAAAGGGAGCCACTATAAGAAGAGAGACACTGGTTGAAGATGCACCGAGCCGAGCTCATATTATGTCCTTGCATGAGTGGCAGCCTGCCAAGTTTAGGGAATGCCAGGCTATAGAGTTGGGATTTGAGAGACTTGTGAATTAGATTTGAAAATTACCCAAAGTCCAAGTTATTTCCAGTAATGAAGGGAGGGCGCTTGTGTTTGCTGTAGAGAATCTGCCGTTCATCCAAGCCAGCCGGCATGTAAGTGCTCCATGTGTCACTGACAAGTCCTGCATACCCACAACTCAAAGTGAGAGCTACCTGCCATCGGGGCTAACCTGCCCTCTGGCTTTGAAACCCTTACAGGAAGTTTGCAGGCCGCAGTCCTGCATGCTGGAGAAAGCCCAGTGCCTGATCCTGAGTCTGCTGGCTGGAACACTTGCTGGAAGTTGAGAGGAGTGGTTGAGCCTCAGAGGCCTTGAGTCTGGGGCTAGTTTTAGTATATGTTCTAGGTGATTCTTTGATCAGTTCCAGATGCTCTGCCCCAGACCTGTCTTCGCTGTGACACAAACACATGGGAACCTTGAGTGCAGGTGGCTCCACAGTAGCAAGATGACAGCTGCATTAAACATCATGCCCTTCACCCATAGTAATGCTTTCAAGCTGAATAATAAAATGTTCGTGACTTTAATCAACAGCATCTGTTAAAACACTGGTGTCATAACTTAGAGATGGAGCCATAGAATGGCATTTGTGTGTGGTAGCCCTACTAATTTTCCACCTTGGCCAGTATTTTGTTATGTAAAACAAACTCAGATCGAGAGAGTATGTGTGCCAATCAGCTTTATCACTGTTATAATAAAATGCCTGAGATAATCAGCAATCCACACTTGATCAGCCTTGTCTCCTTGGCCCTGTCACCCCACAGTACAGTTTGTGTGGTAGAGATGACTATTACCTCATGGTGGCCAGGAAGCAAAAAAAGAGGCCCACATCCCAGTGTCCCCTTCAAGGACATGACCCAACCACCTTACTTCCTCCAAGTATGTTCTGCCACCTCCTTGAGCACACAGGCCTTCAGGGTACATTTCAGATCCAAACTCTCTCTCCCTCTTTCTCTCTCTTTTATTGTTTTTACAAGACAGAATTTCTTGTTGTAGCCTTGCTTGTCTTGGAACTCGCTTTGTAGACCAGGCTGGCCTTGAACTCACAGAGGTCCACCTGCCTCTGCCTCCCAAGTGCTGGGATTAAAGGCCTGTCCCACCACCACCTGACTAGACCAGCAGGGTGAGAGGTGGAATTTTGCAGACCAAACCTTTGCTTGTCACTTACAATGTGAAGCCTAAGCAACAGCGCTCTTGATGTCTTCTCTTCAGACAGGAGCCAAGGCTTCAGCCTCCTCAACTCACTGGCTGGAGCAAACCACAGCATTGGATCAGCAGAGAGCTGTCACTCAGAGGTAAAGAATTTTCTGGGTCTTTTCTCCTCTTTGACTTTAATATCTTTGTTATTATGGATCTCTACAGTCTTCATTTATTTAGTTTCTATTTAGGAGGCAGCAGAGGAGAACTCAGCAGCTGTTGTGTCCAGCCCCCTCGGCAGGCTCTCCCTCAGGGATAGCAGGGAGAGTTTTTGCTAGAGCACTTTTCAAATCTACAAGGATTTCCTTGCAGTGTAATATTACTTTCAGATCTTTACATAGAAAATAAAAATGAGTTTTTCAGTACTTGTTTACCAAGGTCCCAAGTCAACCCTGAGTGAACTGACAGACCATTTACGCCTGTCCTCAGTAGCTCCATTCTGAGTTCACTGGGTCAGTCAGCCCATGACATGTATCTTAAATGATGCAAACCAAACATGTTTTAGTAGCCTGTAGCAAAATCCTAACATTTCACAGTTGTTCCTTAAGGGAAATAACAGCTGGGACAGTGACTTTGCAGCCTTGTGTTTGAATATGACAAATCGTTCCTATTTGTCTCCTCCTTCGTGTTCTGTTATAGCTGGGGATGGGAAGAGTGAGTTCTTGGATTTTTCACTGAAATAGCTTACTGTTAAATTGTTGCTTCTGTGTATTTCCCCACAGCAGCAGGCCCGGTTGCCAGCAGCTGAGAGGATAGAATCCCTTCCGGGCCATCGTGGTGGTGCATGTGGCTCAGCAGGTGCACAGGTTGACAGCATTGTGGGTAAGTTCCTTCATGAGCTCCCCAGAGGTGACAGGCACCGACCAGGACAGAAAACACTGAGGGGAGAACTGACTTTAAATGTGGAGGAGAAAATGAACATGAACGGCACACCCACTAGACATGAGCCCCCATGACTGGTCCACTCAGTTAGCTCCTCTTGCTTTCATTCCCATTCTGACATTCAAATGATTGTCTGTGAAGGCCACCTGTGGCCTCTGTGCCCTAAGTCTAGTATTCCCCATCCTCACCTCTACTGAGCAGCAGCCTTCAGGACTGTGGGCGGAGCCTCACTGACTGTCTTCCCCTCACTCACCAGCAGTATCTTCTGGTTTCCCTCCTGCATGCCTTTGCAAGGTTGCTCTCCTTTCCCCAAACTGTAAATACTGCTTTCTTCAGTATGCCATCTAAATTCCTCTTTTTAACATATTTTAAAGCACAAAGCGACTCTGTCCTTGTCTCTAGCTCAGTTACCATCTCTGTGCACAGATAAATCAGAAATGTCCTTTGGCCTTGTGCACCAACAACCAGATGCACTTGACAAATTGGGCGGCAGTCTGATAAATGAAAAGGCTTATAAATCACCATCCTTGCCATCAAAGAGTTTATGAACAGGTGTATAGAGATAGAACTTGTTACAGTCAAGGTTGTGGACATTAGACCATCATGTAATTGGGTTCAAGTCAAGGCTGTACCTCTAGCCGTGATACAGCCTCGAGTAAATGATTTCGCCTCAGTGGTCTGAGTTTCTGCCTCTGGCAAGCAAGAGTAAGCAGTCTGCCCTCCAGGGATATTGGAAAGTGGAAGTACATCCTGGTAGGTTAAAGTACTCCATTTTGATGAAGGTGTGGCTCAGTAGTGTAGTTCAGTGGAAGAGTGCTTCCCAAGAGTGCAAGGCTCTGGGTTTGATCCCTGGTGCTCCAAAAATGGTGTCTGAGAGACAAAGGGAAGGGGACAGGTGGACAGAGCAAGGATGGAAGGGAAGGGGATGGACGGACAGAGCAGGGACGGAAGGGAAGGGGACAGATGGACAGAGCAGGGATGGAAGGGAAGGGGACGGACGGACAGAGCAGGGATGGAAGGGAAGGGGACAGATGGACAGAGCAGGGATGGAAGGGAAGGGGACAGATGGACAGAGCAGGGATGGAAGGGAAGGGGACAGGTGGACAGAGCAGGAATGGAAGGAAAGGGGACGGACGGACAGAGCAGGGATGGAAGGGAAGGGGATGGATGGGCAGAGCAGGGATGGAAGGGAAGGGGACAGAAATGTAGAAATGCTGCCACAGCTATGCCAACCATGGAAAGAACCTGAGGGTGGTGCCCTGGACACTGGGCAGTCAGGGAAGCCACTGTCATTGTGATAAAGAAGTGCTATAAGGGACTGGAGAGAGTGTACTGCTCTTACAAAGGACCCAGGTTTGATTCCCAGTGTATCTGGAGATGCTCACAATCACTCTACGCCAACTTCAGGAGATCCAAGGCCTCTTCTGGTCGCTGCCAGCACCTGCGCCCACACTCACACTCCACTCACAGGCACCCACACTCACACTCCACTCACAGACACATGTATATATGCATAATTAAAATAAATGTTTTATTTTTTAAGTAATGTGCTGAGGTAGAAATGGCAAAGGATTTGTATTAAGAAAACATGACTCCAAACAGCTCCACCCCTGGGACTTAGGGGAGTTCAGTTTTAGTTGTGAATTGTTTTGGTTTTCCTTGACAAGTTCTAGACAGTGATATTGTCCTGATAGGCTTAGGTGTAGCCATCGTACATCGTAACAGTGGGTGTGGACATGATGTACGGGTCCCTGTTGAGTGTGCAGAAGGGGAGGTGCCTTTCAGAGCAAGCCACATCTCTAAACGGAAGCAGTATCCTCCACCTCTTCACAGTGTGGTGAGACTGGAAAGGGAGCCCCCCAGCAGCACAGCGGGCTCCGCTGTACAACCTGTGAAGCTGGCACCATGTGCCAGCGCTCTGCTGTTGTCCATGCGCACAAGGGCATGCTGACTGTACCGAGCACATAAGTAATGTGTGGCCAACTCTGATTTCAGACCCCATGTTAGATCTGGATATTCAAGAATTAGCGAGTCTTACCACTGGAGGAGGAGATCTGGAGAACTTCGAGAGGCTCTTTTCAAAGTTAAAGGAAATGAAAGGTAATTGTCTCATGTGTCTCAATCCTTTCATGCCGATGCTTTTCTAGTTTATGTGGTGGCATCTCACTTTGTAATGGCTAGATTGGATTCTGAGTTCTGGGCTTGAGAAATTTAGCTGCTTAGGAGATTGGACCATTTTATTGGTAAAAATTCCCGGGGGAAAAATTTCCTGTCTTGATTCACTTTCCCTTCTTCTTAAGTGTCTCTCTTTTCTTCAGTGAGTCTCATTATCACAGCATCTGTCAAATTCCCACCAAGTCACTTACATCCCATCTGGAAAATTTGGGAGACTCAAGCTTCCTAATGGCTGTAATGACTATATCATGAGCATATGTCTTAGAATCCCATCTACCTTCTTCAAGTGTTAGCACACCCATGCACTCCAGATTCTCCTGTGCTATTAGACAAATTTCTCAAGATCTATTTCCCCCCAGACAAGGCTGCGACACTTCCTCATGAGCAAAGAAAGTTGCACGCGGAAAAGGTAAGAAGATGCAGCAGGTGTTTCTCATCTACAAAAGGTCTTAACTGCTGTGAGCAGTGCCACGGGGCTTCTGTGAGTGCCGCACTGGGTATTGTAGCCAGTTGGATATTTGTACAATAGTAACACAATTACTACAGTCAAACTGAGATATCTTTAGCATATGTTACGTGACATGAAACCTTCCCCAAGACTCGGGATGCTTACCTTCCTATTAGGCCAAAATACTCTTAGCTGTTTTGTTTTGCTATTACCAAAGCAACACGTTTTTGGCAGGAAACTGGCATGACTCAGGACATCTCATTGTATGAACTGTCTCATCATTTATTTGCCCAGCTCCGTTCCAGATGTTGAGGCCAACTGCGTGCTCATGTTTTTGCTTCTGTCAGTAATGAAGCTGGGTTTATCCCCACCCTTCACATTCATGTGCAGCCCTGATCGCAGGCTTAGCCCAGGTCTAGCACAAAAGTCTGGGTCAAAGGCTGCCCAGGGGTTTTAATGTGTGCTGCTGGAGGGCCAAAGTATAGGATTGTAGACCTCAGCCAGGTGGGGTGTGGCCTATGAGGTGGGCTGAAGGTCAGCTGCTAGCCTGAAACGTGCCCCATGCTTCACTCCACAGGTGGCCAAAGCCTTCTGGATGGCCATAGGAGGAGACCGAGATGAGATCGAAGGCCTTTCTTCAGACGAAGAGCACTGAATTCTTCCTGCTGGGTTTGCCTGGCACTGATGCCAGCACTGTGCACTCAAAGTGCTTCCCTACTCAACCTGGTTCTGTTCTGCCAAGATTGCCATCATCATGCTGGCCGCTTGACTGTTTAGGGGTTCCCTTAGTTGGGCTTTTAGAAAGGAAATAGGGAGACATCTTTGCTCCTGGGTTATAAGTGAATGAGGAGTTATAAGTGAATGACAGTATCGACATCTTCAGATCTATATTCTTCGTTTTAAGAACCAGGGTAGAATGAGTCTTAGAGGGCTGTACAGGAGAGCCAGGTGTCAGAGCACACTGTGATCCCAGCACCTGGGGGTCTGAGGCCAACTTGGGCTCCATAAGGAGGCCTGCTTCTTTGCTGAATCGCCAGCATTCACACTGGCTGAAGGTCTGGAGTCTGCCGTTTCCTGTGTACTTCCCCTGGCCCCCACTAAGAACCAGGCTTTGAGCTAAGGTGGATGTTGTTGAGAAAAAAATGGAGGCAGCTATAGATCTAGTGTGCGCCCGGTGGGTGGGGGGACAAGTGGCTCTGGGTTTGTCTCTAAGCAAGCCCTTACGGACATTTGAAGTTCAGTGTCTGAGTTCCTGCCACAAAGAAGTAAAAGTCAGATGTCTGTGTATAAGAAACAGGCAAAGGTTTCCTCCTCTGGGGAGGGTAAAACACCCCTCTCCCCAGCTACAGGACAAGGGCCCTTAGTGCAGCCCTGTGCAGGCCAAAGGAGCAGCACGGTGCTGGTTCTAAGCACACTGTGCTGACATGTGGGCAACAGTGTGCTCTGACCAAGTACTGTCCCTGGATATTTGAGATTTCAGAGTTGTGCTATCACACTTGATGCCCTGAAAGCAAGACAAGTGCCCCTTCTTTCTGTTTGGAAGCCAGAGATCACTGTCAAAGCACTTGAACCGAGCAGTGGGGGAAGGTGAGCCGTTAAACAGTCCCAAGCCACCACCATGGTTTACTCCGGGGCTGTTGGCTCCTCTGCACCCCTCCAGGGCCCGGCCCCTTCTCCTTTGTTGTGCTTGAGTGCAACAGCACCAGGGGAGCACAAGGCAACGTTTTAAAGAAGAGAGCAAAGTACAGCAAATAAAGAGCCTTATTCCATCATAGACTCTTTGGAGAGGAGTTTCTGAGCAGGTGCAGCCTGTGATAGATGGTGCCCATCATGGGCTGAGAGCTGGTCCTGATTTAGCGTGGGAAACATGGGTAGGTCATAAGCAGAAACAAAGCTCACCTGCGCTGGGTACCACTTACAGGACTTGAAACAGATGGTTGGCCAGGCCAGATCCACTGCAGGGAGGAGACAGCATCTCAGTGATGGTAGCAATCCAGCAAACAGTGGGTGTTGGCTTGCTCCGAGTCCCTGTGCCCACCCCACCAAACCGATCTTGTAATCTCTGAGCTTGGGTTTACACCCTCCCTTCAGTAGGACTGAAACTTTGGAGTACATTAGCCTTTGGTTAAGAAGGAAAATTAGGGAAGTTGACTCTGAGTTGCCAGGAAAGCAGAACATGTTTTTCTTAAAACATGGAAGATTTTAGAAAATATGTTAGGCTAAATGATTAAGAAAAAGTAGACTAGAAAAGGCTGTATTTGATTTTGCTGACTAAACAAAGCCAGGTAATTAAAAGATGATTTATTTATAAAGTCTCTCATGTGTATTGTTATGTTTGGGGAAGCCTGGTGTCTTCTGTAGTAGGCATACAAAGTGTCTAAAGACTTTTGTCAATTATGTTTTAGAGTCTGCTTTGCCTGTGTGTGATGTCTGCTCCTGCTTCTGAGACCTCAGCTGATCGTCAGGGATATTGGCACTTTGTAGGGACGCTGAGGGTCAGAGTCGCTACTGGCGACTCAGAGCTGCTGAGCTGATGCTGTGCTAACAGGTGCTATCTTCTAATACGCCCTGTGCATGTAACTTAGATCTCCAGAGTGCACTGAGGATAAGAGACTGGCTTCCTGTCTTAAACACCACTGCATTTCTAGAACAGCACTGGGTACATAGTAGGTCCACATTTTTGTTGGCAGGTACGGTCTGCCTGTTAGAAATGATCACAGAGTCTGATGAGCCATGAGTTCTGGAAACTAGAGACAGAGTCAAATTTTTCTTCTCTGAGACAATCATGTTATGTAATAATTTCAAAGTGATGAAGGCATGGCTATTTTTGTAATTTTAAAATATGGCAGAGTATGAGAAGGTTGACAGAACCAACTGGCTTGCTCTCTATTTATAGAACTTGGCCACATCTGATCCAGAGAGACTGCAGATTGGGGGAAGCTGTGCTCATTTAGATGGTTGAGTAATGTAGGATGTGGTACAGGGATCATAGAGTACCAGGCCTTTTTGGGAACCGTTCATACATGAGGAAGATATGTGCCCAGTGTCATCCTCCCACTGTGGAAAGCTGGGGGAAAACATCTTTGCTATGCTTTGTCATGTTCCTTGGGATCATCTTTTTAAAGTTTATTATTATTTTGTGGGTAAAGATGCTCTGCCATTTTGCCTGCATGTATGTCTGTATTCTGTATACTACAGGTATACAGTGCCTGTGGAGGCCAGAAGGGTGCGATAGACCATCTGGGACTGGACTTACAGATGGCTGTGAGCTGCCATGTGGGTGCTAGGAACAGAAGCCAGGTCCTCTGGAAGGGGAGCCAGTGCTCTTGGAATGGTCTCTGAACAATGACCATTGAGAGAACATGAGGTATGCCTCTTGTCCTACTGTGGCATGCTGTAGCAAGCAGGAGAATCATGGTGGAAGGGTAAGATGTGGGCTCTGAGGACTATTTTGAGCGTGGGTATTGGCTACTGCAAACTAAATTTAACGTATATAGAATGGTCAGGGGTTCTGGTTCATTAGTGCTCTGCTTGAAGGAGAGCTTAAGCAAGTGTTCTGATGACCCAGATTTGCTCGTCACACACCCATCTACTAGGGACAGTCGAGTATTAGATCATTATCAAATATTACCAGAGTCCAAAGGGAGAGAAGATGCAAATGCCTTCTCCAGTGTGCTGAACTGGGATGGGCCTGAGGGCTGCTCAGTCTCTGCGCAGCTCTGCTGGTGTTGGCTCAGTGACCCACCCCACACCCTGGAACACACACTCTGAGTCTTGTGTTTCCCTCATCTGCTCTGTGTTTTTACTAGGAGTGAAGTAGGTTCCAGTGTCAAGAGAAGTATCTTGCTTGGTTCTGGATGGATTGTTCCTCTGATGGTGGGATGAACAGTTAACAAAAGAACCAGTGGCAGTCCTGTGCACCTTTCTTTAGAATGTTAGGGAGCCCCATTCCTGTATCGTACTGACTGAATGAATGGTTCTACACCCCTCACCCCGCCTTTTTAAGAAAAGAACAGATTCAAAACCTGGCCTTAAAATTATTACTGTATCTCTGGAACACAAGCTTGCTTGTGTTTTGTGATGGTCTGAAAACCTTTGTGTGGGATTACCTTTTGTATGTGTGTTCATGTGGGTGCTACTTTGTGTATGTGTATGTCAGAGGACAGCTTGAAGGAGTTTGTTTTTTCCTTCCACCATCTGGTTTCTGAGATGTGGACTCAGGTCTTCAGGCTTAACAGCAAACACCTTGACCTACTGAGCCATCCTGCCAGCCCTTTTGTTTTGTTTTTTTGGGTTTTTGTTTGTTTTTGAGATGGAGTTTCGCCATGTGGCTGGCCTTGCACTCTCAATCGCCTTGTTTCAGGCTCCTGAGAGCTGGGATGACAAGTGTGCAGCACCCACATGTGCACTGTCGATGGCTCACATACCCCTTCCCTTGCCACCAAGAACCTGAGCAGCAGAGAAGGTTACATGAAGACACTCAAGCTCAGCTTGCTAACCAGAATCCTCCCTGCCGAGCTTGTGAATGTGGCGGCCATCTTTTGTGCTTCTGTTACCAGCCAGGTGGCTTTCACGCTACAGAGATGTGGCCTCATTAATGCTCAGGTGCCGTGCTTTATGAAAATAAGTGTTGGTTGGAAGAGACATTGATTTAACCTGAAGTTCAAGGATGTGGACTGTATCAATGGCCCATCCCTGGAAATCTCCAGGCATTCATCATTAGCCTCAAACTTGTCTTTCTGTCCTGCTGAGGCTGAAACAAAGACTCGGGAACCAGCCATGGGCTGTGACTCTGCTGGTGCCAGAACTAGAATGAGCAAGGACGAGGAGGAGTCAGTCTTAAGAATGAAGTTTCTTTTCTCCTGGTGCCCAGAGGCAAGCAAGACGAGGTCACAGATGACAGAAGACCAAGCAGAATGGGAAGAGGGTTGGTTGCAGGCAGCCTATACTGCAGTCGTTTCCAAATGCGAGCCCATTCAGAATCACCTGAGAGGTTACACCCTGTTCCTGGTGAAGCTGGTGTGGTGGGACCTGAAAAGCCTCATTTTTTAGCATCTTAGGTGATACACTCCTGGGGCGTGCTTTGAGAATCAGGTAAGTAATGCTGGACTCCAGCTAAAAGGAATAACGAAGAATTTGGGCACATAGGTAAGTAAGAACATAAAGATTCTTCCAGTAAGTCACGGCATGAATAGAGGTATAGAAATGAGAGCCCAAACAAGCATGCTGGCAAGTCCCAGGACAGTCCCATCAGAAAAATGCTGGTGGCAGAGAAGAGTCTGCCTGTTCCAGAAGGACTGAGATGCCACAGGCTGCCGGCAGAAAGGGCCTCCACCACGGGTGTACTCCAAGAAGGCCGGCAGCAACCTTGTGCGCAGATATCTAATCTGCTGCACGGAGGGGGAGTCTGGCTGAGTGGACTCGGATCGTGACTAAGGGTTGTTGCTGTAGACAGATACGGGATAGTAATCCTTGTGTCACATGTGTGTCCCTGAACTAAAGGGAGACAAATTAGAGTTGTGAGACAGCTGTAATGGCGAGTGACCCGGAACTGGATTTTGGGTTACACAAAAGACTCACACTGAAGTAGCACAGTGGAAAGAAACAGAAGGCACAGCACTGAGGCAAAACCCAGAGCCCCCAGGTACACATACCCAGCCACAGGCAGCCAGGGAAGTAAGGATACTGTGTAGCCCTGCTCTTAGCACTTGCGAGGGATGACAGGCACAGGTACATGTAACACACTATGGAGGAGCCTGGTGACAGAGATCCTGAAAGGCTTCCTGGAGGAGAGCTAAGCTGAGCTGCAAGGCACGGGTACAGTGGGCTGGCCTGTGTGGGTCAGAGGAGCTGCAGTCAAAGGTAGACGGTATGGGAAGGAGGAGCAGCACAGGCAGGCGTGGAGACAGGGTGACACATAGGCCCCACCACCGCTGCACTGAAAATAGAGCAAGGAATGGAGAGCTGGGCAGGAACAAAGGTCAAGTATCATAGAATGACCTTAGAATTTGCCGTGGGCAGTGTTGGCTTGGGTTTGAAATGCTGCCCTTAAAGAGCCATGTGTTAAAGGCTATCCTCGGCTCATGGCACTGTTGGGAACTGGAGGGATATTTGAGGTAGGCCTGACCACAGTCATTGAGGCCATGCCCGTGCTTTCTATTTGCCTCCTTCCATTACTAGCCAACAACAGCAGGGACAAATGACTGGGCTGAAAGGTCTGAGACCATGAGCCAAAATGGTGTCATTACTAAGATTATTCTCTCAGGCATCTCATTACAGGACAGTTCCGACTAACATAGGCTGTGTGGATTGTTAGAGCAGACTGGAAACTGCAACAGTCAGGGTGCTGGGGTGGGGTCCAGATGCTAGGAGAAGCTGGCATGTAGGGCGGTGGGAGCAGGGGCTGAGCAGGGACTGGAGGTGGAGAGCCCAGAACAATAGCTTTTGCCAGTACAGTTTGCAGGGTGATGGTCTGCAATGGTCATTTTGTAATTCTGTCTTCTGAATTGTGAGCATGAACAATTGATGGACCAGCAGACCTCTGTCCCCAAGTTGGAAGCTCAGGGCTGATACAGGAGACACTAGCATTTATGTGGCTGGAAACCCTGAGGCTTGGTGAACTCATGGAAGACCGTCAAAAGCACACAAATAGTCTGGGAACACCCGAGAACAAAGGAGACGCAAGCTCAGGAAAAAGGCAGATCCAAGGAGAACTAGGAAGGCTCAGGGGGCAGGGCCTTTCCAAAGGGGAGGGTTGTTCAACTGTAGCCTCAGCAAGGAGGTGAGGGATGGGGCAAAGAAACACAAGGAGCTGCTGAGGGGCTGAAGGATAGGGAAGGTGGATCCACGTGTCACTTCTCACAAATTGCTGTAACTAAGTTCTAGCCCGAGGAGCAGATTGGGGTACAGGCCCATCCAGCTAAGTACTGGAAAACAATCTCTAACCAAGTCTGGAGGGAGCTGGGGTTGGGGCATGGTGGGAGAATGGGCCAAGGAGTTACCCCTAAGGTGGGAATTTGAGGTGGCTTGTGGAGGCCGCCTAAAGCCGCTCCTTCCTGAACAGGAGGTGCTGGACTCAGGAGGTCCTTAGGGCACATGGAAGGGGCTGCCTGAAGGATGCAGTGCCACCTCTGTCCTGGCTGTGCTTTCAGTCTTCGGTACTTTGGTCCATCTCCTGAAGCTCATGGTGATTCAGTCGGGACAGAAACTGATGGCCCATTCTTGTTTTGAATTTAGGATTCAGAGTGACATCTCGGGAGTTACAGGGGTCCTTGTAATTTTTTGTTTGTTTTTTGAGACAGGGTTTCTCTGTAGCTTTGGAGCCTGTCCT
>LOJH01000759.1:49125-63387 GCA_001685095.1 Ellobius talpinus
CTCTTGTAGATCAGGCTGGCCTTGAACTCACAGAGATCCACCTGTCTCTACCTCCTGAGAGTCTTGTAATTCTTGTGTGTCTCTATGAGGATATAGTAGCATGGGGGGACACAGAGACATTATGACAGAGGACAGCTTCGGGAGGCCCAGCAGAAGCAGTGGCAGGGCTGGAGGCTGGGGTAGTGGCCTGGCCTGCAGTCACTTGCCAAAGGCCTTGGTGTAGAAGGGGAATAGAGGGGTATGTATCTGTGGAACTTGTGTCATATCTGGGGTACCCAGGGAGCTCTGCTGGTCCTGTGTGGTCCCTTGGTGAGGAAGCGAGGACAGGTATTCCTGGAAGACCATGGTAGTGGGGGCCAGGCAGAGTGTTGTAGTATTTGCATTTGCTGAGTTCTGAAGCCCCCAGGACCTCACTGGGGCTCCCTTTTAAGTCCCTCTATCCAGAGACAGCAGCAAGAATGAGACTACTCTCCTGCCCCAGGAGCTTTACAGTGAAAAGTTTATTAGAAGGGCGCTTATAAGAAGAGGGGACACGGCTCTTTAACATTGGGGTACAATGCTGTAAGATACAAAAGTTAGAAAAATCTAAAACACTATAAATACATGCTTTTTACAAAGATACTGTATGGCCTGGATGGCTGAATAGTGAGTGACCTCAGCCTCCAGACATCCCCCACACGAGAGTCCACACCAGCCCACCTGCCTTGGCAACAGCAAAGGCTTCTGGGATAAAGATGGCTCCAATTTCTATGTGAAGTTTTCACTCTCAGAAGGGAGGTGCTTCAGTGCAGAGGACACGCTCACTCTCTAGGGCCTGGGCTTGACTAGAGCGACCTGTTTGCGCATGCCACCACTTGTTGACCCAGTCTGGTCTGACTTGTGGATCGGGAGCCAAAAAAGCCACTATAGCCTCCATCCATGTTCAGGGCTGGCTGTGTTCCAGCTCTGCCCGTCGCTGTCCTTGGGGAGAGACCTTCACAACGGTCTTTAAGAAATTAAATACCTATCCATGCGAATGGCTTTAAGATTGTTACATAAATATGCAAACAGCAGAATGCTAAACATCACTTTTGTCTTAACACGAGCCAGCTGCAGGGGCTGTTTCGAAGGTGATAGCCATGCATCAACATATTCCTCTCTGTCCAGTACCCCGTCAGCAATGCACATCTTCATGTTTTACCCACATCCTGGTGTGTGGCTTCCTGCCCACTTGGGAAGTTGCTGAACACTGTAAAGACCACTACTTAAAGAGGCCAAGTGATTAGAACACTGACCACTCATAGGAAATACAAGTGCACTCCGACCAGGCCCCGGCTAATGTAAAGGCACATACATCTAGCCACTTAGTCACACAGTGGGAAATACCGTGCAGAGCTGTGGCTGTGTCCCTTCTGGTGCAGGCACCTTTCCAGCCTCTCAGGGACTTAAAAAAGAAAAAAAATCAGAAATGGCAGCTTGGGGCTAAGAATGAAGTCAGATATTTGCCTCTGCCCCAGACAACTCAGGCACATGCGTGACTTAAAGAAAACCTTTCTGTGGTCTGAGTAAACACATCAAGCCCTGGAATATATCCCATCTCTGAGAAGCAAGTGGGAGAAGAGCAAGACCACAGCACCCGGAAGCACTGCGGCTCATTTCAATACATTAACGGTTAGGCAAAGAATCACTGACAATAAAAATAATACAGCACACTCTCAGGACAGTGGAGAAGTCTGCCAGCAGCCTTGCCCTCCCTATGTTCTTCCTAAGAGAGTCCCTGCTGTCCACTCCAGGCTTTTCTCGAAATGCCAGGTCTTCTGCAGGCCTCCTGGCATGTGGCCGGCTGTGATGACATGCCAGCACAGGCCTGTAATCCACACGGATGGGCTACCTGCACATGCACTGAGTGAAGTTGGAGGAGCAGGATACAAAGTTAGCTCTCTGGGGTGCTGAAGAGGAGGATCTTTGCCTAGCGCTAGCCACGGGGTCAGTGTCAGCAGAAACCCGAGGCTGGCACAGCACATGCAGTTAGGTCACCTGAAGGAACCACACTTCAAAGGCCACAGCAGCCAGCTGCACTGCTTTCCTCTTGACTTCCAGCTGTCCTTTAGAAGTAGAAGTGCTGTTAATACAAGACAAAATGGAAAACTGACTTGGGAGGACACTTAGATTACTCGTACCCAAAGGACCTGTGTTCTCCACGATGGAGTGGCGTTTTCTAGATTGCAAAGCCTTTTATTTTCCGGGATGCAGAGTACTTGCCTAGAATTTCCTTGTACATCCTCTAGCGACTGGCCAATAAAGCAAGGGGGCCAAGGAAGTAACCTTTGGCAAGAAGAGAAAAAAAAAGATACTCAACTTTGTGCCTCCCAGAAGCAGCAGTCAGAATAGTCGTCAGCTGAGCACTGCAGGCTCCCGTGCATTTTCCAGATACAGAGCAGGCTGTGGGATGACTCCATTCGTGCTGTGTGGAGCTCTTCTCCTGCCAGGCACCTCGGGAATGACGATGGGCAGCAAGTAGACAAGGCAGGTCCCCATGAACCACCGCCTATGGCTTCAGTAGAAGCCACATCAGAACATCCTTGTGCTGGGCCTGACTCACAGCTTGGAAGACATGCAGGCAGTTCCAAGGACTTCCTGTATCTGAAGCAGCAGTCCACAGATGGTCTCAAGCCTGGCACAGTGTTCACACCCACTGTCTGTGCCCTCTCAGGATAGGAGGCATTCAGGACTGCCTTTGGGTTCTGTAGCAGCAGCCTGCGGAGAAGATGCTCACGGGCTTCTTGTGTCTGAAGGAGGCTTGGGGAACAGCGTGCCTACTGGAAACATCTTGCCCAGAGCTTCAGAGGCCACAGAAGCTTGCAGGAGAGACATCAGAATGTGCATCAGAAGATTGGTCACATTGGAGGGTGCACTTTCTTCCCTTCTGGAACAAGACAGGACTTCCACAGGAAATCCATACAAAAATGTGGATGGTCATTTCACAACAGAAACAGCAGCCAAGTACCAATTGCAGGTGGCAATCCTGTGTGCTGTGTTCTACAAAAGCAGGGAAAGGGACTTTTTTTTTCCAGTTGAAGTAATTTATACTCATTTTCTCTGTCATTGCCACTGGGAATGGTGCTCACTGCACAATATCACTGCAGCAGTTTTCGGTGACAGTCCTTTACCAAAGCTGGGGAATCTTACATCCCAGAGTGAAGATGACAGGGCTCTCTGCGCCAAGCCTGCAATTTCCCAAGGTGTAAAATAATTGTAATAGCCCTTTTTCATCTGCCCCTGTCGGATTGCCTGGGGATGTCTTACCTTCTGGTGAACTGGCTTCTGTAAATCTCAGCTTCCAAACCTCAGGGCAAGCAGCAGTTGGTGGGTCCGCTCTGGTCTTCAAGCCAATGTACACACCCAGCATTGTTTTTATAAAACAGAAGACATTGCAAAGAGCCTGTGCTAGGTGACTTCATTAATACATCTGGCTCTGTAAACCAGCACACCATATGCATCAGAATACAGTGCCAGCTTTCAGAGACATTCAGTGTTGTGCCACCTCGCTCGGACATGCGCTCCACCACTGCCCTCTCCACTTTCTGAGAACACTTGGACAACATCCGTATCTGAGAGCACTGTGATAATAACAACTATACATCCCATTCACGCAGAGCTTCAGCAGGTTGTCCCGAGGGAGAAGGGACAGTGAAGAAATGGCTCTCACCAGCTTTACCCACTGGCATGTTCCCATCTGCATTCTGGGGGCGGGGAAAGTGCCACTGTAGGCCATCCGGTTCACCAGGCACACCCTCTGTGTGGAAGTGGTGGCACGGGGCATGCTCCATTGAAGTTTTTATCCATGGATTCTGAAAGCCAGGATGCTCTTCCAAAGGTACACTCCAGCCCTTGAGAAAGGCACTTCCCTCTTTGATGGTCACATCCAAGCTCTCTGACATTAAACAAGGAGTCAGATGGTGACACACCACCTGTTAGCTCAAGCCACCAGATCAGGAGCCATGATTTGGGCTTCAAACTGGGGCACATGTATGCAGCAGACACAGCTGTTCATAAAATCATCCCTGGGAATTTTTTTTTGTTTGTTTTTTGTGGTTTCAGAAACAGGTCAGTGCCTTAGTTGAGAGAAATTTGTTTTCTTTGACAAGTTGGATGGAGTTCTCTTCCAAGGCCATTTTCCCCAAGTCCACCCTCCCCCCACCCACTCCCTCCACTCCCAGTATCTCTAAGACACACTGGAACAGCGGATACTGGGGGAGCCCATCTGGGTGAGGACCTTGTCCAGCCACTGCAAGGGCCCATTCAGGTGCAGCTCAATCCAACAGGGGGTACTGGTCACTGTCTGTCTTCTGCAGAAAGAGGGAAGAGATGGGAGACTTTAAAATGTCCAGAAGGACACACATGTAAGTCAGGACACTGCTTTTTGCCACCTCAAGGCAGAGATCTCTTCATGCTAGATACTGCCAAGAGGTGTACCAATAATGCGGCCAAACCAGGCCACACTCCTCCAGCCAAGGAGGGCTTTAAGTCAGGCTCCGCTGGAGGTGGAGGGTCTAGGAGTTAAAGGAGGACTGTGGCAGGCCCCCATGTATGGCCTGCCTGAATGAAGGTCTCCCTGGCTCCTAGCTCTGCCCCTGGGTAGGTACCTGCAGCCCCTCCCCAAATCTGGGCCAGCCCCCCAATTGTCATGGCCTGTCTGTCTGATGGAGGGTGTTTTTACAAAGCACTGACAGAGCCCACATGCTCAGGCCTCAGTGTGCTGCTATAATCCCAACTACAGCTTATTTTGGAAAATCTTACCAGCAGAGCTAGCCGGGGAACAATTACTGGAAAAACCAAGGTACACCACACATTTCTTTTCCTCCAGAGTACTTTGTCTAAATTCAGACTACTTGGTGACGCAGCTTGTAGGCAAGCTCCCAGAAGCCTCCAGTGAGCAAAGGCTATCTGCTGTGGCCACATGCGGGTGCCGGCTGGAGATGAGGACTGGGATGCAGGCCCACTCACAGCTGCTTTAGAAAACCGGCCTGAAACCTTGCTCTGTTTGGCCCACAATGCAGAAGGGCATGTTTGTTCTGGGAAGGGGCCGCACCCGCCACTCAGCTGTTGTGCCATGCTGCCAGGCGGCAGTGACACAGCGAGCTGTGTAGGATGGGGTATGCTGGCATGGAACCTACCCTGCATAGTGATACAGTGCCCTAGAGAGGGGCTTCTGCCAGCACATCCAGGGCCACTATCCTGAGAGTCCCCCTCTTTGATCATCAAGTGCTTTGCTTGAATAGTTAGGGAGAGTCACACTCAGCCTGGGGTGTCTGCCTGAAGACCGTAGGCCTCCCAGTTCTTTGCCTTGGGGGATTTTGCACTTAAGAATTAGTTTTCTAACCTTTCACTCGCATTCCCTAAATGATCTAAATCCTGGACTAAAAGGTTGGCTCAGGCAGTTCTCCAGCCAGACCTTTGGGCCGGGTCATCAGAACATAGTTGTAAGTTCTTCCGCAGTCTGACCGTTTGGGCTCTTGCTTGGTTGCCCTCCCTGGGTTTCAGATTAAAGGGCCCTGAGTGCTTGGCTCACTGGTGTCATGAGGCATCCCCAGAAGAATAGCAGCTCTGAGAGCTAAAGAGAGAAGGTGGATTTGACCTCCATCCTCTGCTGAGAGTCCGACTTTCCATAAGTCATGCTCATCGGGATTTCATTAGGCATGGTGGCCCGGAGCCAATATCGAAATGGGTTTGGCTAGGGTGCAGAATGACTGCAAAACAAAACTGATTCCAAACATCTGGAAAAATGAAGAGAAGGGGCGAGGAGCTCGCAAGGCGCTGGCTGCAGCTGATGTGTGGGTACCTCTGTGTCTGTCTGCTTTGGGGGCTGGGGAGGAGGCATGGAACAGAAGGGCATGTGGCCCTGCCTCCGAGAACGCTCCTGTCCGCTATGGGGAAAAGAGACTAGATTCTCATTAACCCAAGTCTAGATGGTCTGAGGGCCTCGTGAGTAGACCAGGTAGGCCTGGCTATTACTGGTGCCATGTTTTAAGTGCTAACTGGAATGGGTTTTGTTGTTGTTGTTGTTCTTTATAAACACTCAAACCTCCTCCTTTGTTGAGTTTAATAGTGATGGAGCCAGTGGTAGTGTCAGGGAGACAGTCACCCTGAGAGTCTGTCCCCAGAGAGACTGAAAACACAGGAGAGGTCAGGATGGAACATGTCTTTGTCTTTTCCACTTAATGCATGTTCTTTTCTCTCCATAGGCTTTAGTTCCCACATCTCTATAAGAACAATTCCAGTGTCCCCACACTGAGCCTGGAAATGCTCACCAAGCTGGAGAAGTGCTGAGCCAGATGAAGGCTATGCCACCGTACCTGGTCTCCATACCTGGCCACCATGCCTGGCCTCTCTGATCCCTGAGGTCCTAGGCCAACGGCCTGGAGTTGGCTCCTCCCCAACACCTGCTAAAAGCAGCTCAGTCACTGACCTGTACTCGGCGCCCCAGCCTTTGACGAAGCTCATTCGGATGGTGCACATGCGAGTCAACTGGTAGACGGCCTCAAAGCCCTGGTTGACAGACTGAGCCAGGAGGGCAGCGAATTCCTGGTTGTTGAAGATCTTCAGGTTGCAGCCTGCCAACCACAGACAGTCAGATAAAGCAATCCTGGGCCCACCCAAGTGACTCAGTTCACTCGCCTCAAGTGGCAAACGGTGGCTCCACTTGGTGGCCACCTGCTCTGTGCTCATGGAAGGATGGGCCTTCTCCATTCCTACACTCGATCTGTACACCCCTAGCAGGGAGATGCACATGCAAGGGGCACCAAAGGCTGCCCACAGGTGCCACCTCCTCCAGCTCTGGGGATGCCAAATGCTAAGAAGAAAGCCTGGAAGTGGGCTTGGATGACACAGGGATCATCTGGAGAGGCTGAGGCAGGACTCTGGTTCAGAGAGGCAAGGGACCTGAGCCTGGTGGCCAATGCCTTGTGGTGCAGCCACCTGGGCACAGGCGCTCCTTCATTGGTATAGCAGCAGGGCATGGGCAGCGAGGTGGGTGTGGGGCCTACTGACACAGGGATGGATACTCTCTCGAGTCAAAAGCACCCTCCTCCAGGTTCCTCTGATGGCCCTGCCTCATGCTGGGGTGGAGGAAGAGAGCTGAGTCACATGGTGACCTCTGCATTCAAGCTTGGGCCAACACGACAACAACAATGTACCTAATTCTCCACAATACAGCTAGAGACAGGCACAAATACTGAAAATAAACCTTGTTTGAAATCCTACTGCCCAAATGCCAAGAGAGCATGACCCAGAAAATAAAGGCCAAAGTCCATGCCAGGAACCAGCAGAGACCCTGTCTGCTGTGTGACTCTGTGCTGCCTCTCCTTGTGATCCGCTGTGTCTGGTGGGGGTGGGGGTGGGGAGTTGGGTCCTGATCGTCCCTAAGCTGACAGGACACTACCAGAGACCCCTCAGCCTTCAGGGATGGAGGTGGACAGGGTAGGCGGCAGGCTGGGAATACCACCCAGCTTCCACCTCCACCCCTGCATGCTCCCAGGGGGGTGGGTAGAACAAGGCACAGTCCACACCCACTCTCAGGGCTGCACCCCAGCCGAGCCAACAGACTGAACACCCGACTAGTCGGCCAGCCTTCCGTGGCTCAGGCCTGCCATGGCTTCTTCCCAGCTCTGGGACTTAGATGCGTGGTTCACTCTGAATTCTCTCCCTAGCCTTTCTTCGAGCCACGGGGGCTACTGGAGAGGAAGAGTGAGTTCAGAGAAGTGAGTGTGCTTTGTGAATGAAACCACAAAAGCTGCCAAAGCAGAGCTCCATTCCTGGCTGAAATTCTCGGCATTCTTTGGTTTACCCAGCCACAAACCACCACTCCACCGTCACCTACTAAGCACAAACAGGAAAAGGAGCTAACTACACATGTCCTAAGCAATGGCTGGACACAAGCCACGTGCTATATATATGAGGAGTGTTTTGGCTTTCTGCCATGGTGGAGTCCAAGCCTGTACATTCTTGGGGTCCAGGAGACATCCTCAGAAAACCCTCAACTCCCCAGAATAAACCCCAAACTTCCTCCCTTCACCCAAGGCCCAGAAAGTCTTTTAAACATCTCCTGCCTTACATGGTACCTCCAGCCAGTGTCCCGCCCTCCATTTCTATGCCCTTGTTGCAGTGTCCTTCCTGCCTCATATGAGCCCTCACAAACTTTACCCCACCTCTCCTGGCACCTAATGTCTCCTCCAGGATGCCCTCCCCGGTTTCTCCCTATCAGCTGCTGGCCTGGGACTTAGCGCCCTCTGTGTCAGTCCCTGTCTTCATCTTGAATAGCCCGAGTCTATAAAGCTGTGAGTGCAGGAGCATTCCCTTTCCACTCTTTATCCTGCTCTAGTTCCTGCCACAGACCCTGAGTCTCTTCTGCTTGTTGACAGAAAGACATCAGTGCACACCCGTGGGTGTTGGAGCGTGCCCTGGGTTAGAGATTTACTAGATGACACCTCTGTTCTCGTGAGCTTCCGTGGTACAAGAGGACAGACAGGTACAGAGTGTCAACAATGCAGACACCAATGTGGAGGAAAGGCAAAAAAGCCTTCCTAGGCATGCCCCAGGGGCCATGGCCCGAGGCAGCACCTCAGGGGCTTACCTGGGGGGATCTTGCAGACGGTGGCAGGGTGCCAGCCATAGCGCTGGTTGCAGTTGGGTGACTGAACAAAAATAGCGCTGTCACTGAGGCACTCTGCAAAGACCTCCCCTCCAATGTAGTAGAGCCGCACGCCTCTCCCTAGGGAAGTCAAGAGACACTGGGTCAGAGAGACCGACCCACAGGGCGACAATGCTAGCTGGGGAGGGGGCTGCTCCAGATAAGAGGAGGTCAGAGCCCAGCCCAAAGCCAAGTGGGAGAATGTGACGGGCAGCTCGGGGTTCCTAAAGCAGTTGAAATAGGTGGCATGGGAAGGAGCCTGTACCCAGTCCCAGGCCTGAGCTCCTGTCTAGAGGACAGCGGTAATCACCTATCTTAGTGGGGACTGCCACAGTGTCTGGTGAGGACAGCTGCTGTCACCCCATTGCTCTAGCCCCCCACCCCAACAGCAGGCACAGAAGTGCCTTGGTGAAGCCAGGGTGCTACTGAGGCATCAGCCCTCTCTGGCCCCTTGCCATAGGGACCTCGCTTCACGTGGTTCCCTAGTGCAACTCTTGCTTTCCCTTCATTACCTAAATCCAATCCAGATGGACAGAAATTAATTTTCAATTGGTTCAGCACTCCAGCGGTTATGTAAACATTGAGCTCTGCCCAGTGGGGGATGTCCCCTTATGCTTAGGAGAGGCCCAGAGTGCAAGAAAACAGCTGGACTTGAAGACCAAAGTCATGTGTGTATGCTCAGGTGACATATCTACACACTGCCCTACTCCACACTCCCACCTCCTCTCATCTGGGTCCCATGGCACTTGGTGCTGGGGGGTCCTCAGTGTCCCCAGGATGCAGCCGTGGGTGTGGGGGGCCCATTACCAATGTGCCGCCTCGTGAGCTCCACAGCTGCATTCCGGTTGACATTGGACAGCAGGCCCAGGCAGAAGCGCTCAGAGTTAGAGGGATCAGTGAAGCCATCCACTGTCATGGACGGCTGTGAGGCGTGGAATGTCTCCCCAACTCGCTGGTTCAGCTCATAGTAGGAGATGGAGCACCAGAAGGCCGGCTCACAGTAGGTCACTGGCTGTAGGTCTACAGAGACATGGAGTGTGCCAGGTCAGTGGGTACCTGCGGAAGCTCTGAAAGACTTTCTCCTCCGTTGCCCCCTCCTCCAAATTTCCATTGCCATACCAGGGACTAAGGTCCTCAGGGTGTGAGGGAGACCCTACCAAATTCCAAAGGAAGCGGTACTGGGTCCCTTTCTTTTGGGCCCACACACCCTGCTCCATAGGGTCTAGCCTTCCTGTGAACAGAAGCAGCCTTTGGAGACAGAAGACAGGCTAGCCCAGACACAAAACAGGTCAGGACCAGCTGGCACCAGGCCCAGCACTATGAGCAGCCCTAAGTACGCTCTGGATGTGGTATGGGGCCGTGCCACCTACAAAAGTCAGCTCCTAGTCTATCTTCTGAGATCCTCAAAGGACCCCACATCCATCCCTGCCTCCCAAAGGGCTTTTGCTTTGGTGCCACTTGGCCTGAGGAGCAGCAATTTGTTCATCTGGCATCTGTAATGACATGGCCACAGTGGCCGCACGAGTTCAGCAGCACCTCATGTGTGAACATGCAGACCAGGATCAGGAACAGGACTGGCCATGTGTCACAACAGAAACCATGGCCCATCTTACGTAGCTGCCAGCTGTTGGGACGACGGGACACAAAGCAGCTCTGAGGGTTTTTGTTGTTGTTTTGTTTTTGGTGTTTTTTGTTTTGTTTTTTTGTGGTTGTACAGCCTCGACTAGGTGCTCAAGGTAGACTGGCCACATGAGGGCCGACTCTCTCCTACGACAGCTGGGGACTGCTTCAAAAGGAGTCAAGTCCTCTCAGTAGCCCAGCTTTCCACTTCCATGTCCTGGGACCCATGTAGAGTTAAAACAGTCCTGCCCTAACCTGCACACCTCTACAGCATCCTCTTGGCAGGGTCCCCTCAGCAGGCTGGCTTCTGCCAGCTCTTCCCTCAGAAGCCCACAGCCTCCTGCAGGACTTCATGGGCTGGGCACCACCCCCAGATGTTCCTCCCACTGTAGCTGCCCTGCTGGCCCTGGGGAGGAGCCTCCAGCCCTGCTCACCGTGGCCACCCATCTCAGACCTACACTCCCACTCTGGAACACTCTCAAGTGTTCCTGCAGCCACCTGGTGATTATGTGTGCCTTTGTGCACGCTAATATCCTTAAGTGACTGTCTCACTTGACTGTGAGGTCCTAGAGTCCCCTCTCCTCCCGTGCATGGGGCTCTAGTAAGAAGGGAATAGGGATGGCTCAGCACTGGCCTGAGAATCCTGTCTGCTGCCCACCAGGCAGTTTCTTAAAGTAGAGAGCCGCTGGGACCTGTGCTCAGTATCTCCTAAGTGCCCAAGTCAAAGAGAACAGCAGGTGCTGTGTTGCCCACAGGGGAGGGCCTGGATGGCCCCTGGTGGTACAGTGGCCCAGATCTCCTGCAGGGCAAAGCAAATGGTCCTTGTAATAGTGAGGCGGGGACACAGCCCCCATCTTCACATAGTGCACACTGCCAGAGCCAGCTCCAGCATACCCTAAGCTAGGGCAGATGACTGCTTGGGAGAAAGGCAGTCCAGATATTATGGGATGGTCAAATGCATCCTCAGCCTCCAAGCCACTGGATACTAATACTATATATTTACCTCATCCTCCCAAGTACTGACAATAAAAAACATTTCTAGACACTGTCAGATGTGTTCCAGGGGTTGGAAGCACTCCCCACCGAAAGCCATCGCCCTTTATGTTGAACCAGATCTCAGAATAATTCATTCACGCTCCCTGTGTCAGCCTCTACATCGCCCCTGCCCATGGTTGCATCCTCTATGCCACTGGAGCTATAGGTGGATTCCCTGAGCTAACTCAAGATGTGGGCAAGCAGAAAGCAGTATATGGTACCAACAGCTATAATAACCTTGCCTATGAACCTGGGAACACCCTGGTCCTGTCTTGACCTTCCAGATGCAGAAGGGCAAAGCTTCCTCCCCTCCTTCTCTTCTCACGGTTGAGCAAGAGACCGAGGGGAAGGAAGCAGAGGATCAAAGCTACTGTGCAGAGAAGGGGAGCAACGAGACAGGAGCAGCTGTGGCCTGTGCCCCTGGCTCCTGAGGCTGGACTGAGCCACATCAGCCACGTCCGGTCCTGGCCTTGCTCCATGCTTCCACATTCCAATGAGATAAGCTAGATTCTAAACAATTTAGCCACTAGAATGTGAGCTATGCTGCTTTAGACTATTTGTTTAAAAAAAAAAGCCCAGTGCTAGCCAAAGTTTAAAATGGGCAGGTGACCTGTTGGTGCTGCTAGCTGCTACTGCCCAGGTACAGGGTCACCTACCTTGAAGTGTGTCCCTGGGGACATGACCTTCCACTCTGGTCTGTTTCCTCATCTGTATCAAGGCTGGTTCTAGAAGATAGCTAAAGCTGGCCATCTTAGCCCCTGTGTTTCTGCCATGTTTCAACCTAAAGAGGCAGCAGCTTTGACTGGTCCAGGTCAGCCCTGGCTTCCTTAGTAATGTGTATAACAAAGTCTTCACCCCCAAATTCCAAAGTCCTGCCTAGGATTTCGTGGGCTTAGTCCAGGCACAAGAGAGTTGGTGTTAAGGTTCCCAGGAACAGACACCACCGATCCAAACAAAGGCTGGCACACCACCCAGAGTGTCTGTCATACCTGGACGAGCAGTGTTCTGGGGAAGGGTAAGCTTCATGGAAGGGTGGAAGACAGCCCTTCCAGGCAGCTCTATACCCTCCCTCCCCCAAATACCTCTGTGACCCCTCCCTCCAGGCACCCTGAGTAACCCAGTAGGGAGTCTGGACTCGGATGGACACGCCTTCCGGACTCATAGAAGCTATGTCATGGCACCAGGGCACAGCTCAAAGGTTGCCACTTCAAAGGGTGCCTGACTTCTCTGGCTCAAAAACAGGGCTGACTAGGGTAGCTCCCTTTTAATTCTCTGCAAGGCTGTGCCTTTGAGTTCCCTCTCTCCCTCCCTCCCCACCTATCAGCCCTGGCTTTTTCCTTCAGGCACTTTTGCTACAGCGGGTGCAAAGCAAAAAGTATAGTTACTATTTCCCCCTTGCAATGGTAGCCCTTTCCACCCCCCACATATCTTTTCTAGCAAAAGTCAGGACTCTGGAGAGACAACAGCCATGGCTGGTACAAGTATGTGATAGCAGCCACTGATAGCACTCAGCTTGACTCTGAGCTTCTTAGAAGATCAAACAAAAAAGGAACAGAGTTGTTAAGGTTTGGGTCTAAAATGTGCCCCCTAGGCTCATACAATTGAATACTTGGTCCCTAGCTGGCGGTGCTGTTTAAGGAGGTTATGAAACCTCTGGGACACAGGGCCAAGCTGGCAGATGTAGGTCCCTGGATGCAGGCCTGGAGGGTTACCGCCTTCCCTGAGTTCTGGTTCCATGCTCCGCTTCCTAATACACCAAGGTTTGGACAAACTGTGCTTCAAGATTTAGCCAACAAGGGCTTAGCTGCTCCAGCCACCATGCCATTCCCTCCCCAAGTGAGAACACCCCAGGTCCCAGAGTCCCCCAATAAGTGCAGAAGTGGTTTACAGGGGCCCTGAAGAGCTGCTGTTCAAAGGCCCCTCTGGCAGCAAGACTGCAGGAGATTGGGGGCCCCATGGATGACACCCCAAGGAATATGGGTCTGCTCTGCCAGACCAAGGCTTCCACACACCTGGCATGTTAGAGACGACCTTGACTCCATTCAGCCCAGTCCCTGCTAATCTCTTCCCAGAGCAGAGGTGTTGAAGACACGAAACCTCCGCACTAGCCATCTGGGCCGCCACCTCCACCAGCATGGTGTCAGCCAGGCTTCTTGACTGGCATGGGGCACTCAATTCTCCCCTGGCCCCTGGCCAGCCTAACGCATTGGCTGGTTTCAGTTCTGAGCCCCATTCCAAGCTGGCACAGTCTCCGTGTTTTGTTTTAGGAAAAGAAAACAGAATAAAACCCAGAAGGCGACACTTGGATTAAGGGGTGCCTATTAAAAACATGTGCAAAAGATTCCAGTCGGCAGAAGCAGAGGGGAGGAGAGGGGCATGCCAGCTTTCTCCTGAACCTCAGGCAGGCGATGGGTAAAGGTCTGTATGGTGGGTACCACAGGACTTGAGGTCAGAGCAGAGATGACCCGGCTAGTCTGGGCCCTCCCCACCCATGAAGGGTGACTCTGCCTCAGTCTTGAAGATTCTACCCTCTGACCCCATAGCCCTTCTGGCTGTCTCTTCCTTAGCTGTTTGCTTCCACTGGAGAGTCCATCCCCATCTGTATGACCCTGACCTGCAAGGGCCAGTACTGGTGACATGAGACATTCCCCTCATGCAAAGTAATTCATGCCCAGCTACTAGGCACCATCTCCTGTGCTGGGGAGCGTTGGCCCTCTGTGGCCCCAGCACCTGGGTCCTCACTCCACCCTGCCTCCCAGGTTGAGGCAGAGAACTAGGACGTATGGAGGAAGGAGTAGAAGCTGCTCTGACCTCAGACAAGTTTACTAAATCAGGCAAACAGCAGGGGCTCAAAACCAGACCCCTGTGGTTGATTTCCTGCCATCCTGTTTGGTCGTGTGTGTGTGTGTGTGTGTGTGTGTGTGTGTGTGTGTGTGTGT